>CALNHX010003368.1:75601-151542 GCA_940337035.1 Agriotes lineatus | reverse complement strand
GTAGTCTTTCAAATTTTTTATGTATGACATTTTTCTGAACTTTGTCTAATTAATTTATATTCATAAAGCACAAATGTTGTACAACACTTTAATGAACACGACTGTACATGATTGAGGACAGAAAAATGTATATCAGATGCCGAACCAAATTAATGCATTTTAACAGTGATGTAGTCAGGGGGCAGGGGGCTCATCCCTCAAATTTTAATCAGCAAGGGCCATCTCAAGGCTAAAAAATGGGGGAGAGGCTGTGATTGTTTTCTGGGGTATATTACACTTATTATAAAGAAGTGACATTAATTATTACTGTATTTTTCAAATCAGAAATTTATTGATACAAAGTACTGATTATGTATTTATATAATGATAATTGATAAACATTAGTAATAGTAAATTTTAATTTTACAAAAGCAATTTTCTTGGTTTATTCTCTGTCATGATTCCATGGCGGCAGGTTTAGTGATAGGAGTGGAGAATATTCGGAGGCACAAATTTCTCTTGTAATAAAGTATTGAAAGAAAAAGAATATTCTCGTAATCGAGCATATTCCCAAATATTACAAGGACAAGGTGAGTGAGTGAGTGAGTGGGCACAGAAAATTGCTAGCACAACTGTGGCTATCAGGGGAATCCAGTTTTTTTGTCTGCAGGGTGTTTGCGTATTGACTTGCTGATTTGCGATCACATTGTATGGGAATCCCAGTCAGTCTGTTTAGTTCATGCTGGTGCTGTGAGTTGGTGTATCTACTTGTAAGATATTGAACTTCATCGGTCCCTATGAAGGACGCTCCAGGTTATCACCTCGGGTTAGCTCAAATCGGAGAAATATATCCACTCCACTCAAATATATACGGTATGTAAAACACAGTATAATTACCATTAACATATTTCGTTTAGATATTTACACAAAATAACTATTAATTTTAAATTAACTGAATTCCACATTATGAAAATAAAAAATCCTTCTGGGGGATCGTGTTTCTTTGCTCCTTGGTGAACTGCAACCCACCTAGCAGGTCTACACGGAAGATCGTTGTATCCGGCGTTGTACCAAGGATAGCAGGTAATTACGGCAGGCGGGTGCATCCGGCGATGCGCCAAGTATATATATTTTGCCCTGTATAACAGATGTCCACACCTCAAGGTCTTGTAGATTAGCGGTTTGTTTACATTTGCCGGGCTGGAATTATATGCGGAATTTAAGGGTTTTAACCGATACCTGAGACTCCTGAAATGCGTGAGGGTTTGTGCTACTGATGTTCGTGCTCCGGGAGAACAGTGCGTGGTTTCCGAGGATGATTGACCCGCAAAATCCTCCAGGTGAAATTTGCCGATTTTAGCCGGGCTAATGTATTTGACAGCCTGGCCTTTGGATGCAGCGAGATTCCCCAGGCTCGGGCCCCGGTCGCTAGTTTCGCCTTTTTGGGATGCATGAAGGCGTCGCTGGACGTATATGGTTGTCCAAACAAGTAAATTAATTAGGCCAATTATTTTATTCGCGCCGCCGTCAGGTAGAACGTGCAAAATAATTCCTACCAATCTGGTCTAGGAATAAATTATATTATTCTTCTCGCATACGGTAATAACGTGAACGTGGGGTCTGAGAATTAATCAGAAATACGTCAGAAGACCGGCAGACACAACTACATGCTGACGTTCAGGTTGTGGAGGTTTCTAGGTGGGTACGTCAGGAGACCGGCTGACACGGCCACATGCTGACGCCAGAAGAGGGTTTAGGGATAAAAGGAAATCCAAAGACTCAGGTCGGGATAAACTCAAGTTTGACGGACAGGATCAGGTTCTAAGCCCAAGAGGGCCTAGACCGGAAAGCTCTTTCAGGTTAGAGCATTTGCTGATCGGAATCGGTAGACTCAAGAGAGTTCAAATGGTTACGGAGTCTTCTTATATACTCCTCAGGCCAGATTATCAGAACATCCGCTTCAGGTATCGTTGAGTGGGAGGCGACGCGGTCGGTCATTCAGCGCAACTTTGCGGATAGCGGGTATGGATTTGCTATAGCTGGTTCGAACTCTGGATAGATGTAACGCTCGTTTTGGCGATGTATAAATTTAAATACATCTTTGATGTTTAATAAAAATGTATACAGAAGCTAGCGTTACCTACTGATTAGTGTATTAACAATAACGCCTAAATTAGCACTATTTTGGAAATTTATATGTCAAATTGCTGATATCAATTATTATTCATTATTCATTTTTGTTTGAATAATAAAAATCATAGTGTCGCAAAATATTCTTGAATAATTACGCATTTGGTTAAACGTTTCTCTAATTTTGGGAGCTTCATCAGTAAATAAATACAAACATAGTGTATGTATTATCGATAACCTCATTTTACCTTGCGATGTAGAGATTGGTGCTTTATGTGCTTGCATGTGTCAGTATAATGCTCAACTTGTCCCGGATTCGGGATACAAAGTTGGACTGCGCCTTTTGTGCTTGCACATCAACCATTGTGTGAGGTGTGTGTCATGGTAATGTATTGACCTTGTTGCTCTATCTCTTACGTCTGTACAAACATAGTTAAAATTGTTAAATTACATAGCCGGAAGTCGTTATTCTAGCTTCAAAGGAGCAGTGGATCTGGTTAATATACGACATCATTTGGAGCAACTATAGCTCAAGGTTAGTTCTTAAAATTCCATTTTACGACTGAATGTATATAGACCTGAATGTAAACCTTCTTTTAATGTATAGTAATTTGTACAACTAGTTTTAAAAGTCATACTTTTTTCATGAATTTGCAGTTTGATTAACGAGGATGAAGACCTACGCGTTGTACACCTAGTTTTTTTTGCATAGTCATCTCTTGTAACTCGAAATTTAGTCGAAAAGGACTTCGAAATTTACCTCTCAAATTGACATTTCAATAAAATAGTTAAAAAAAGTGTATTTTTTCATGATTTTGCATTAAAATAAGTGGTACTTTCAATACGATTTTGCTTTAAAAAATACGAATTTCATGATCACTATGCAAAAAGGTTAATTAACTAAGTTGGCATAACACTTGTTATTAATTTTAATATAAAATTCCATTTTCATAGAAGTACTCTAAACAATTTCAATTTCTTCGTAGAACCAAATTATTGGGCGCTAGCAATTTTAATAAACTGCGAAGAATTATAACTATCATATGTATCACACCACAACTAAACTAAGGGAATACTATGTACAAGAATAAATATACAGGGTGAATAAAACCACTCGTATCAGTATTTTTTTTTAAGAACGGTGAGTCGTAGAGAGTTGGGATAAAAAAAATTATTATAAAAGTCGTACTAAAGAATCGAATGGTGATATTATTATTTCTCGAAAAAGTCAGCATCACGAGTAGTTTTGTCAACAATATCCAGAACTCCAAAATTTTAAATGGCACCATAAGTCGAAAAACGTATTGTTGAAAAGATCGTTAAAAAAGAAGAAAGTTTTGTAAAAAAAATTATTTTACTACTACCACCACTTTTAAGTAATATTCGATTAAAGTTATTAAATTTGAAATTCGTTGTTTGTTTGTTTATTAATGGACAAGGTCTAGGCATGCAGAGTACCAGGTACCTTAGACACCGACTGCTTTGGTCATATGGTCAAAGTTCACAAACAAAATTGAAAAGTCGGCTTTTAAAATCTAGTTACCGAATTAAACAATGTTACAAGTGTTCAAAATGTTATTGACATTAAAACGTGTGTGTAACATTGTTTAATTCGGTAACTAGATTTTAAAAGCCGACTTTTCAATTTTGTTTGTTAACAACGAATTTCAAATTTAATAACTTTAATCGAATATTACTTAAACGGGGTGGTAGTAGTAAAATAATTTTTCCTACAAAACTTTCTTCTTTTTTAACGATCTTTTCAACAATACGTTTTTCGACTTATGGTGCCATTTAAAATTTTGGAGTTCTGGACATTGTGGACAAAACTACTCGTGATGCTCACTTTTTCGAGAAATAATAATATCACCATTCGATTCTTTAGTATGACTTTTATAGTAAATTTTGTTATCCCAACTCTCTACGTCTCCCGTTCTTTAAAAAAAAATACTGATACGGGTGGTCTCATTCACCTTGTATATAAATGTATGAATCTTAGAGTGTCCATTAAGGTTGCAGATGGCAATTTGAGAATGGCGTTGAGTATTCATAGTGAATTGAAATTAAATGATCAATTTAAATTCAATGGTTATTAGTTATAATAAAATGGTTATTAACTATTTAATTTCCCTCTTAAATTTTAAACGAATAGATCCTGTAGTAAAATTATATCTCTTTAATTTGCTATAACGAGCGAACATTCTTGGCACAATGAATAAATACTGAATTAATTATGCTTAACACTTAGAGGAAATGCTTTGAATTCGCAAATTCTTACAGCCTGGAAGAGCACACAACTTACTTTATCGCTGGACGCAGACAAGGTGAAATTTTTACAATTTGAGCACTTCTTAAAAAGTAAAAAATGTCTTTTTTACGTTTTTGAAAATTTCTTAGTTCTAGTTGACTAGATAAGAGGTTCTACAATACCCACTGATAAGAAAATAGCCCGAAGTGTGAATTTTGGTCAACTATGATAAGGCCTGAAAAGATCTCAGGCAAGCAGCGTATCTTCAAACTGTCTTAAGTTGCATACCCATTCAGGGGTTATTATAATGAACAATTATGAACTTTAGCAGCACGTGACAGTGAAATGCTACATTTATGTATGAGTACATTAACTGCTTACTTGGCCCAGCTCGCATGAAATAAATGTGCTGCAGGAATAGCAAGCTTTTGTTTTAGTTGGCTGTTAATCTCTAAAAATCCTGTTTTTCAATTCTGAATTTAATAACAGAGCAACACAGTACATTATAAATCTAACCATGATATGATCATTTATTTACAAAAATTACAGTATGCGCTGGTGCGTCGTCTGCGTTGAACAATTATTGAAACAATCAAGGCAGACGACGCACGGGTGGATAAATATCACAAATATCAAAGTATCCGAGATCAACCACAATCGGTCTTGCCGTCTTTTTAGGCAATGTAAATTCGCATTAATTTACTCGTGTTCGCAGTTCATGAATTTTGTTTGTATATGACCTTCATTATATGACGGTGTTCTACTAATACTTTTTTTAATAAAAAGAATAACTCAAATCACTTTTCGCCCTACGATGAAAAGCTGTCAAGGACAAAACACAAAGTTAATACTATATTAACCGGGCACCCAAATTTTTTTGTCGAGTACCTACTGAAAGATGCTCCAAATTTACGAACGCAGCTCTAAATTTACTTAAAAATCAGTTAGTTATCAACATAACTGCATTGATAAACTAGATACAACTCTAGGTGCCTTGCTACGTATAATTTTTGATTTAAGGTACAATTAAATTGCAAGGTGAGCGGATGGCCCCGCGAGCAAATGCTCGCCTCTCAAGCGGCCAGCCCGGGTTCGAATCCCGGCGGACTCTAGAAGGATTTTAAAAATAGTACGCTCCCCGGTTACCACGCTAACTTCTATGGTAGTCGTTAACCCCTAAACAAGGGAACTCTTCCTCACTTTCGATGGGCAAGGTTAGCCACCTACCCGGCCTAAGAGCAAAGAGGGCTCATAGAATCACTTTGTGGTTAAAACAGGCCACTGGCCTATAATAAGAGAAGGAAGAAGAAGAATTAAATTGCAAGTTCAGGAAATGTCTCGAGTGGATCGCAATTCCTGACTGTATGTGTGATTGCATACCCTCATTGATTCATTTTTGGGGTATTTTGAAGATCCTTGAACTTTAGCGGGATTCTGCTGAATTTTTGAAATAGATTGCTAGTATGATTTTCGGCGGCCATTCTGAATCCTGTAAATACTGCAATATTTGAAGATCTTTTTGTATTCATCGGAAGAAACCAAGCAATCAGTGGCTGTTGCAACGGCTTGTTTATTTTCTACATTATCACTGTTTTGATGTAGTATCTCAACTTCCTTACGTAATAACTTTTGAAATGTATTACTATCACACCCTGTATCTTTAAGCAAACGTAATCATTTAAGTTTAAACATTGAGTAAGTCACACTCACTACTATTGTTCAGATTGTTCTACAGGGTGTAGAAATGCTTTACGCATCATAGGGATTTCAATGGTAATTTCTTCATATGAAAATATTTGCTTCCCTAATTATTTTAGAGCAAACTTGTATGGAAGTTTTTTGTAGAGAAAAAAATTCTGTATCCATTTACGCCAGAATTTGTCATTTTACATTTCGGAAAACCGAAAATTTAAAGAAAAAAATTACCATTTTTAGACAAACCAGTCATCTCAAAGCATCAACAAATTAGTTTGCTGTTTATTTGGTTGCCGTTACATTTCACAGATGCAAACAAATAAACAGCAAACTAATTTGATGGTGCTTTGAGATGATTTAGTAATTTCAAGGCACCACTGATTTGTCTAAAAATGGTAATTTTTTTCTTTAAATTTTCGGTTTTCCGAAATGTAAAATGACAAATGCTGGCATAAATGGATACAGAATTGTTTTCTCTGCAAAAAACTTCCATACAAGTTTGCTCTAAAATAATTAGGGAAGCAAATATTTTCATATGAAGAAATTACCATTGAAATCCCTATGGTGCGTAAAGCATTTCTACACCCTGTATAAGCATCCTCAGACAACTCAAAATAAGATTTAAATCTTTTTTGTACGAACGTCATGCAAGTTTCTAAAGTGGGTTTCATGTATTTAAAATTGCTTGACTTAAGGTTTTCTAGCTTAATTTTTAGACTACCCAATGTTTGTAAAACAATCCCAAAAAATATCCCATCTTGCCGTTGTAAAATATCTAGTACCATGGCTATCGATTTTAATACCTGACAATATTCTTGCAGGTAGATTACCTCGGTGTTACTTTGTTTGTGCTTTTATACCTAATTCCTCAAATAAACGTGAAAAATTTTCTTTTTTTTTTTATTTTAAGATATAGCATCGAAATAGGAATTACATGTGGTAATTTCAGGATAGCTCAAAGTGCGCCCTAAAATGTTTTTCATAATCTCTGCAAACTTTGGTTTACCCGCCTTTTTCTAAAGCGCAGAACATTTATTCATTATTGCTGTATGCTGACTGTACTCTTCTAAAAATATGGGACCGAACAACCTCCTTCGCGGAAAAGCTACCCAAATACCGACTACAGGGCAATGCAAGAGAGTTTCTCTCATGAAATTGGAATTGTTGGTACTCCACATTCTCATCAATTGCCAATTGACGTATCCAAACAAACAAAACCATGCTTCATCTGAGAAGAATGTCAAATCCAAAGCATTATCATCCAGATTGTCACGAAACCAGGTACAGTACGCAACCAGTTTATTATAATCTGGTGGCAGCAATTCCTGATGAAATTGCAAAATCTTCATTCTGGTAAGTGCCCTTTTATATAGTTCACACAATCGTTTATTTTACATTTCTTTATCGTTTAACATTAGAAATTGATTTACTGATAATATATAGAAGTACAAAGTTACCACTCGCAAAAATCGTAACAATAAAATAATATGTATATGCTATAACAGAAATGTAGTAATAAAAACTTATATATATACAGGGTGTTCGGATAATAGGGAACCATGCATTGATGGTGAGTTCTACGCAGTAAAAGAATAAAAAAACTTCATATGCAGTATTGTCCGAAAATCGTTATTGGCGTAGATACCGACCCTTAAAGTTTAACTTTTTTTTAAATTTTTATTTATTTTTTATAACTGAAAAAAACAATAATAAGTGCAGGTAAACAACTCGACAACAAACAAAAATTGCATTTTTGTTATCAAGGCTAATCAGATAATAACCCTGAAAAGAAAAGCCTTAAAACTTTAGATAGAATTTCTAACCAAACGGTTTATGTTACGCATACCAAACAAGAGTACATTAATTTTGCATTTTTGTATTCCCTACAAGATGCCGTATCTAGATCGGAGGTATGTCTTCAGATATAAAAGTTATGACTAAAAAGAAAATATGATTGGAGGTTAACTGCCAGTTCAAAATACATGTTATCGATTATTTTTCGTCGTTATCTACGCCAATAACGATTTTCGGACAATACTGCATATGAAGTTTTTTTATTATTTTAATGCGTAGAACTCACCATCAATGTATGGTTTCCTATTATCCGAACACCCTGTATATATATATATATATATATATATTAAAGGTAAACATTTCAGGGTGTCATACCGCTTAATAAATTTGAAGATTTCTTCAACTGGTTGAAGAACATCTTGAATGGCGTTTGGGGTTGGACGACCTTTAATACATATCAGCCGCGAAAACCTTCGTAATATTAATATATATATATATATATATATATATATATATAAGATGTATATATATATATATATATATATATAATACCAGAACGATTTACATATTTACTGTACCATTATGTACAAACCTATATAGAATTAATTAAACGCTTGTCAAAGAATCATTTAAATTTTATTTGTGGTTTAACATTATTTAATTGGAAACCAATTGTGGTAATTTCCAAATTCAAAATGAGTAAGTGCAAATATCCACCGAACAGTCTCCTGCATGAAATGATGCCATTGGTTGGCGAGACTTATTTTAAATTTCATTGGTGCTAGAACGTTCGGGTAAATTCGAATTCTAGATTACATTTGATATGTCCCTAGGCTACGTGTCATAAAATAAACAAATGTACAGTATGTTCACATAAATCTAGTACAAGCAATTTAGATTTAGTTACGCAATTAACTAAAATTGTTTATTGTACAACTGACTTTTCATTACGTACAAAATAAAAAAATTAAGGCAACTAATATTTTATTACTCCACTATTTGCGTCAATTACAGCCCTTAATCTTCTCGGCAAAACAAATATGTTTATTCACAACCATAGATGTAATAAGGTCATTATTGACTGTTAAAAAGTTGAAAAATGAGCTATTACCAACTTTTAAACTTTCCAACCGGTCGGAAAAGTGGTTGCCGTGGCAGCGGTTGGAAAGTAATCAATTGCCGACCTCTGTCTAGTAGGTCGGGACATTGGAAATCTTGTTCATCCATTCATGGGCGTCACAACCTGTCCAATCATAATATAATCGGGAGGTGATCCATCACGCTAATAGTGGAGGTGTCTTGATAAGAAGCAATAAAACTCAGTAGTCTTCTCCACGTACATTTATTTAAAATGGCGACATGTTTCGAAACCAGACTGGTTTCATCTTCTGGCCAAAATGATCATTGGTAGAAAAAGTCCACGTGTTACATTTGTAGGTTAAATACAATTGAGGTTAGGTTAAAACGTTGAAAACGAGGTAGCAATAAAATTCACAAAACACACCACATAGGAGAAGAAAAAATTAATTAACCAGCAAACTACGTTATAAAGATCGTTATACTGGTTAATGCATCACAATATAAAATCTTAAATTAAAGCAAGTAAAATAGATACTATCGTTGAGGACGGTAGCACTAAGAATTCGCTGTTACCATTAATTCTTAATAATAATTGGTACCCCATGCCCCCATCCCACCTGATGGTTCAGCACTTTGGCTTGGGCTTGGACATCGATGACTTGTTATCACCACTAACATTTCCATCAGAGGTTACAGCAATGGCGGTGCCCTGCATGTTACTACTGATCATGGAGTTCTGTAGCTGCAAATAAAGACGGCGGATCTACCATAATAGCTAACAAGGATAAGTTTGAAATCAACTTGGATGTGCAGCAGTTTGCTCCCGAGGAAATCAGCGTTAAAGTGACTGGCAACAATACTATTACTGCCGAGGACAAGCACGAAGAGAAGCAGGATGAAAATGATTTTGTTTCGCGACAATAGGTGCGCAGGTACATCTTGCCAAATGGTCATGACATCAATAATGTTGTTTCAAACTTGTCTTCGGATGGGGTGTTGAGTATCACCGCACCTCGTATTAACCAAGAGAATATAAAGGATAGCGCTATCTAATTCATGAACCTGGGGTTCAAATGAAGGCTGTAAAAGGCAAGACAAAAAAAGATAGTGAGACTTATAAGTAGTTTTCCACTACTTACTATAATTAGCTCTATGTATAGTTACTATTTAACTTGGGATGTTCAATTGAGACTAATCTGTCGTGTTTATATCACATTAATTCATTACATTAAAGTAACTATTATGTAAAGCTTTCATTGTTGTAAAGTACGTTATTTATAAAAAATAAAATTTGAGAATTGGCATTTGTTGCTTTTTAAAACTGTTAAGAAATTCAATATGTAGTAGATAATACCAATACCAATCTATACTGTATTTGCTTGCCTTTTTCTGTGTACTGCACCGACTAATATAACGGAGTATTTTTCAGTAATTTGCTTGACAGTATAATATACTCCTAAGACTCGTATCATTATTAGGGAAATCGACGTAAGTAGATGAAGTGATGATTATAAACTCATGTCCAAAGACATATAATTTCCATACTACGTATGATTAACTGACGTCACCAGATCTGTGATCATGGGCACTATGATCGTGATCTACCTCGGCCAAATGCAAAATCAAAACTCGACATTACAACATGGCGCGTGCCGAGTAGATGTATTTGTGAACAAAAGGAAGCATGTGCCTAGGGCAGGGAGTAGTTAGCGATGCACTCAAGTTTTTAGCTCATTTACTTACCTGCAAATGAAATAATTGCAATTGACTTTCTACTCACATAAATTGACTATTTACAAAAAACTTAAGAGAAACTTACAAAAATGGTGCACAATTAACTAAAAAAAATATTCAGACGAAAACAGTATTTTCAAAGTTGCTTGTTAGCAAAACTAAATTGTATTTTTGCACTAATAATGTTTTCTCTTGCATATTATTATTCATTAGAGCTATCCGTCCAACATATGGTATTTATACTATAATGTTTTTTAAGCCAAAAAAGGCAATAAAACCAGAAAATGTAAGAACGTGTGTTACGGTCTAAAACGACCTTTACGACACCGCGCCGGCTCATACAAAAATTACGTCAGAGCTAAACGGCCAGCGCGGACGATAATTCTCACGATCGGAACAAAGACTCGCCTAGGACCGCTGCCCAGCCGCAAAAAGGTATACCGACTAGACATCAGTGGAGCGAGATTACCTACGGGCAACGGCCTAAGGGACGGTAAACAGCAATAAAATTCATTTAGCGCGGCCCGGTTTCATCGTCATAAACGAAAATGCAAAGATAAACCTAGAGTGGAACCGGGAAATCAAATCAGCCTACCTTCCAACTTTACACCTTGGCGAAATCCAAAGCTCAACTGGAGTCGAATATAGATGTGTACAGCCTTATGACTCCCGACGCTGCAGCGGCTAGCGTCATAACCTACCTGCGACGGTTAAGCACTCAGTCTTCACCGTACATTTATCTTTACACAGTATCTACCATAATCTGAAAATAAGCATGCAGAGACTCCTAGGAAATCATAAGGCATCGTTCAATAAACCGTTCTATTGGTCTAAACACATGTAAATCAACTGGTACAGCAATAAATGGACTAACTCTCTAACCCAGCTGGGGGACGTTTTAATTCTAATCAACTATACTACCTAGCTAGCACACTGCTAAGTTAATTAGTTTTTACAAGCGGCCTCGAATAGGGTGGCCGTGCAGCAAATATGCACATTGATTATTAAGCAATCTAATAAGTGAATGAGTTTTTATAAGCGGCCCCGAATAGGGTGGCCGTGCAGCAAATAAGCACATAAATTATACGTGAACTGAATGACTTTGATTGTACAAGCGACCTCGGTAAGGGGGCAGTGAATCAGCAAATAAGTACATAAATTATACGTGAACAACTGAATAAATTTGGTTTACAAGCGACTTCGGTTAGGCGGCAGTGAGTCAGAAAATAAGCACATAAATTATACGTGAACAACTGCATAAATTTAATTTTATTTCATACTGCATCGTAAAACCCATGTTTAAGTTAATGATTTTAGTCCGGAAAGTGAGGCTTTACGGTATCAGGTCCGGTAAAACATTTTACCGGACTCAAATGAAATAAACAGGTCCGGTAAAACATTTTACCGGACTCAAATGAAATAAACACGTCCGGTAAAATATTTTACAATAATCAAACTATTTATTATTTTCAATTAAAAAAAATTTTTTTGTAGTTTTAAGTAAAAATTTTATAATTGCAGTATGAAATAAAACGCATTACGACATACGTCCGGTAAACTTTTACAGTAGCTCGTGTCAACATTCCAGACTCGGCTCTTACGTCGCCTCGTCCCGAAACGTTTGGACTCGCTACTGTAAACTTGCGTTTACCGGACTTATAACGTAAATTACTATTACAAGCGGCCTCGGTAAGACGGCAGTGTGTCAGCAAATAAGCACATAAAAGTTAATTAGTTGTTACTAACTACACACGCTACCGGATTGGTTTAGCCGAGCGATTGCGTCATGATGGTCGGAAAACTAGCCACTGCAACGAATGGACTTCAGGCGTAAGCGTGGGCGTCGTGCGGTCCCGAAAGATTCCCCCTAATTGGCAGGGTCTGGTGTAAATACCTCGCGGAAAAACGGAACGGAAAACTGGCAAGACCGAAGTATTGGTCCGCTCTGCAGACTATATCCCCAAAGCTATCGCAAAGAAGGCCCCTTCCGGCCCACGGATATTTGCAGAAACGGCGGTCATACAAACCAGGACACACACTGTCACTCAAAACAAAAACGCCACTTATCGCCTCAGCGGCCCGTGAAAAACTCCAACAACAAACACTGCTGTAACAGCATGTAAACACCGGCCAAATCAATTTAATGCACAAAAACAACCGGCCGTCCACGCCATAAGACGCGGACGGCGCCAAAGCCACGCTCTCGAAGAAGCGCTTGTAACCCCAGCCGGAAAACAACTGACTCCCAAAACCGAAGCCAAGCCACCTTTTCGCGCCAGACGCCTTTGTCGTGCCACCACATGTAGCCAATCCCGACTCAGATTGCCCCGCATGAACTTGCTACAACGGACGAGGCAACCTGCGGACGAGAGAGTGCGACGGAATTAAATTCTTTCAGAAAATATCTCGCTTGCTCTAATAGACTGCGTTTTGAAATTGATCTAAACAAGCGCGACTAAACGTGACGAAACAAATGCAGCTGCAAAGAAGACGGTTAGAGCCCAGAGCGGTTTCCCTGAACCTTCTGTCAGGAACTGCTAGAGAGGTTTTAGAAATGTAGTACAGAAGTTATTAATATTATTATATAGACTGTTTAGTTGCATGTGTGTGTATTTTATATTCTGCGCACTTCCTGCTTGGTATGAATGTTGCTCACCACCGAAAGGTAAAGAGGCTAAAGACAGCGAATGAATAAATGTGTTAATAGAATAGACTAGAATAATGTTATTCAACTCCCTGAACAAGTATGTTGAACAAATTATAAATATCTCTATTAGTAAAATGTTTTGTAGTGTGCTTAAACGAATTAAATCTAAGTATTTTTATAGCTGACAGATAGCATTTAATATTTTCGAGATAAAGTTAACCTCGAAGCTTCGCGTCTCGGTTAACTTTTTAATCTCTCGACAGGAATGAAACACTTTCAACCTCGGTATGTAATATACTATTTTAACTAATGAAACTTAAGAACAATTTTGTATAAACTATTTTTTATTTTGTCCATAAGCAATTTCCAAGTACAATTTTAATCAATTATTAAGCCTTAATATTTAATATTTAATATTTAAGTTTGATTTATTTTCTTACAGTTATATTGCAAATAATTTACAAAATAACACTTAGCATAAGGATTTCAACCTTCGTTTTAAAATTTTATACCTCTTGTAGTGATGTTCAGGCAAATGTTTAGAGTTTCTATAAGTTTTTGGTTTATATAGCAGATCTACCATGTGTTGGGTAAACCAAGAAGGAAACATATTTTTGTAGTGCACATATTAAATTGTATGTTCTCAATAAACAATAGTTTCCAATAATGTGTAACACATTTCTTTATTACTATTAAAGAATTTGCGATTTCACGTAAAGCCACTGGAAATGTGGACCTTCCTCATAGTTACAAGCACAAACTCCTTAATAATGTCAATAGCGTATAACGGACAACTTCCGAGGTTGCACCATGTCTATGTTTCACCCACTTTCCAAAGAGTATCACCTCTGGAGTAGTTTACACATTGAATTACCGTGCTCTTCTATCTCTTACCCTTGCAAAAATTTTGCCTCTGGCATGGTTTACACAATGAGTTACCTTGCTCTTTAGCTTCTACCTTATGAAGCTGGGCGAACTTTGAGTTCTTTTATGTCAACTATGACACGATTCAATCCCAGAAGTCGTTCATTACATTATGGCAATGACCGTGGAATTCTCCAAAACCATCCAATAATGTAAGTATAGTCTGTTCAGTAAACATAAAAACACACAGTGGCCTTTGATTTCCAAAATTTCGTGAGTGTAATTACAAAATTCACCTTTGGCTAGGAATGTACTTACAAAAAGTTACTAAAACAAATAGGTTAGGAGTGTGACATTTACTACCCATCTGTCATAAATGTTGTAATTAACTACTTTTAAGGATATTATACAAATACCTACTGTGTTGGATACTATTGACGTAGCGTTTACTAATGGGTATCTTTATTACATTTTATGAAACTTCAGATTAGAATTTCTAGAAAAATATCTACTTTGACACTGACAATGAGAAATATTAAATGCCATTTTTAAATTCAAATCTGCCAGTATGCAGGCGTGCAAACATTTGCAAAACAGAATACAGAATCCCTAGTAGAAAAGTTATATGCACATGCCAACTTCAAAATAATTTAAATGTTTTTATCTACGACCACTACTAAAAGTAAGCCTTTTAGCGCTAGCTTGTTTCACTAAAAGTGACGTTTTATAGTTTACCGTGTTTAAAGAAATCAGCTGTTTACTTTTAGCACATGTGCTAAAAGTGAAGCGATGTTCAAAACTACAATTTCGAACTGCAAGTGAAGTTGTAAAGCTATTCTAGTTGCTTCTTGCGTTACAGGTAAAGCGTTTTTG
The DNA here is from genome assembly GCA_940337035.1 of Agriotes lineatus. Classification (NCBI taxonomy): domain Eukaryota; kingdom Metazoa; phylum Arthropoda; class Insecta; order Coleoptera; family Elateridae; genus Agriotes; species Agriotes lineatus. Next base: position 136,498 of record CALNHX010003368.1, on the reverse strand, counting down.
AAATAATTAAAGCGTTATGTAATGAATACAGTCATATGTGGAGTATCAATAATTACATTTCGCAACTCACCTTGACAGCACGGGCGTGGCCAAACAATCGCCAGCTGCGTAGGCTACTATTCATTATGACGCAGCGTCTTAGATGCGAACCTTTCTTAAATCGATATTTATGGATTAATAACGGTAAAATTAAGGTCGTAGATAAAATATTTTTTATTATACCTGCATCAGAATCGCCGTTTAAAGCACGCCTGAGCGTGCGAATACAGGCGATTAAAGCTCGCCGAGCTTTAAAGGTTGTCAAGGAAACGATTGAATGCAACAACGGACATGGACGCGACAAAAACGTAAATAATTCTCGTAACTATAGTAACAATATTATTATGCCCTCTCGATTTATCACGACAAAAATTATTTCTAAGTTTTTAGTGCGTAATTTATTTCCAGTATTGGAGGTATAATAAAAAATAGCGTAAAGTATTCGTGAATAACTGGTCTTTAAAACACTTGCTCTATTTCGAGCACTCCGGCTATGCCGTCGTGCTCAAAAACTCGCGCGTGTTTTAAAGACCTTGTTATCCACTCATACTTTAATATACTATACCTTTTCAACTTCAAATTGGGACTAATCAATTTCAGAATGGGAATAAACAATTTCAAAATGAAATAAACAATTTCAATTTGATAATAAACAACTTCAAATTGGGACTAATCAACTTCAAATTAAGAAAAGCTTTTTGTTGACGATAGTCTTTGGAAAATGACAATTACATTGTTTTGACAGGACGGAACTAATTATTGTTAGTTGTTGCTGGTGTTCCGTCCTGTCACAACTATGTAATTGTCATTTTCCAAAGACTGCGTTAACAAAAAGCTTTTCTCAATTTGAAGTTGATTAGTTCTAATTTGAAGTTGTTTATTCTCAAATTGAAATTGTTTATTTCATTTTGAAATTGTTTATTCCCATTTTGAAATTGATTAGTCCCAATTTGAAGTTGAAAAGGTATAGTATGCAACGCGTGCTAAAAGTCGTTTATGAGCGAGACATGTTATGAAACTCAGCCTTCGGCTTCGTTTCATAATTTTCAAGTCTCGCGCATAAAAGTCGACTTTTAGCACTTGTTGCATAAATAGCTATTGTGTTTACTGAATGCCCTATACAGGTTTGAGTCCTGATACCACACTATTTTTTTTAGAAAATGTGATACACGTAAGCTACTGAATTCTATCATATAAATAAAGGAGAATGATCCAAACGTGTGTGTCCGTCACGACAATTGCAATTCGTGACCGAAGCGGAGCCCCGAAAGCCCCTTTGAAGAGGGGCGGAGTCCCGAGCGCCCCTTGGAGAGGGGCAGAGCCCCGAGGGCCCCCTTGGAGAGGGGAGGAGCCCCGAGGGCCTCTTTGGAGAGGGGAGGAACCCCGAGGGCCTTTTGGAGAAAACCCCCCTTAGAGAGGAAAAGAGCCCCGTGAGCCCCCTTGGAGGGGGGCGGATTCCAGAGAGCCCCCTTAAAGAGGGACGAAGCCCCGTGAGCCCGAGAGGTAAATCCCCGCAAGCCCCTTACATAGGGGCGAAGCACTGAGGGCCCCCTTGGAGAGGGGCAAAGCCCCGTTGGCCCCTTTGAGAGGGGCGGGGCCCCAAAAGCCCTCTTGGAGAGGGGCCAAGCCCCGGGGGCCCCCTCGGAAAGGGGCGAATCCCCGGGGGCCCCCTTGGAAAGGGGCGGAGCCCCGACGGCCCCCTTGGAGAGGGGGAGAGCCCCGTAAGCCCCCTTGGAAAGGGGCGGATCCCCGAGGGCCCCATTAGAGAGGGACGGAACTCTCTCTTCAAATGATAACAGATCTCCTTTAGATGGTTAACATCAATTAAAACTTGCACGAATGTGTATCTACAGATAACTCCCGTTTTATCAAAAAACTGTTTTAAAACGATGATACTGAAACGTCTGTTACTGAAATATGACTAAAAATACCTGTGTAAACTGCAGGAGTCGTCTGTACCGCATTCACTCCGTTTGTTACACTGTGACAGGATTTGCATGTGCATTTTTTAATGGTATCATCAGTGACATTTAGTAACAAAATATTACTAAAGTCAATTTTATTGCTACTTTAGATAATTTATAAAATGTCAATGTCTTATTTTGACATTAGTAACTTTTTGTAACTAAATATGCGTACACTGCTAAAAATATTCAATAGGACATTGAAACGACTCTTAATGGCGGATTTTAAAACAACCAATCAGAAACAGGACCAAAATTTACCACACTGTCGTTAATAGAGACAGTGTACTGTGTACCTGTCAACACGTTAGTTTGTGGTGTGTATTTTTGTGATATTTGTGTGGTGTATTTCGTGTGATCTGCTGTCATTCATGTTGTCTCGAGATGCCAATCATTGTTCCTTTTTCGCCTTTTGTTGGCATGAAACCGGTAACACCAATAACTCGGCAGAAGCCATGAGATTAAGAATTGAAAAATCGATGTAAGATCGAGAATCGAACTGATCTAGAAAATTGGCGAAACTGGCGAAATGTTTAGCAGAGGTTTTTCAAATTTGGCATCTCGAGGCACATACGATGAAGTGCTGATCGTATGGGACTTTTTTGACGTGTTTTTTTTTAGATCATGTCGACAATTAGTAGTGGAGAAGATGGTTAGGTGAAAACAGTGAGCTTCCACCTCACCACGTCAACGTTCCTCTTGGTTTAGAGGACGGGTATTTCCCTATTTCTTCCTCCACAAAAAAACCCTTTGCTTCCTGTTATGCGAAATGTTGTGTTTTCTAAGATTGTGTAACAAGTGTGTAACAGAACGGAATGGCCCTACATAATAGGCCTAAAAATGGTGGTAAATTGAATAGGATAGACAGCGCAATAGCGCGCGCAGCCTCGTTTATTGTTAAATAAATTAGGAAAATAGGGGGATACATAACCTATCGGTTTGCCAAATTCTTAGCAAACATATACAGGAACTAAGTTTTGTGGTAAACGCGCGTCATTTAGCAGCAAAACAATCCTAATACTATAACGTTTAAATTCCGCGGATTTGTAAATCAAATTCCGCATGCGCCCGACACCCCCTGCGCAAATCCAATTTGTATCGCGTCAAAAGTATTAGATTGCTCTTCCGTTTAATAATACAATTAAGTGGTAGCTACTCGATATTGCAGAGGAAATCTGCTAAGATTATCTTATGACACAAGTTTCGAGAAACTGCAGCCAATTACACGTGGTTCCAAAAGATGGCGTTAGCTGTCCCAATCATGTAAGGTCACTAGATTAATACACTAAGTGAAAGGTAACGCCATTCCATTTCTCGCATGAGATGGTGAGAAAATTGTGAGATGTAAAAGATAACAAATACAAATTTCCCCAGTGCAATGAAGATTTATATTTTGGTGTAATGGCACTGCTGTAAAGTCATATTATGGTTAGGTTGTGTTTTTATCCACAGTTGGAGAAAATTATGCGACAAGGATAGATATAAAAATCACTAATGGGCGTACCTTACACTTTGGTGTGTTGATCTAGTGACGTTACAATCATGAATTTCTAAATGCACTTAACCAGTTGGATATAACAGTATGAAAAAAATACTAAATTTTTTCTCAACTTGACTGGCAGACATTAGCGTCTATGGACTTTGCTTTTTGGTGAGGGTGGGGGTCAATAATTCCAACATAGTTAATAGTAGACAATTGAGATACTTAACGAATCAAACCAAAATAAATTAAATTGAATTACATTTCGTACGTGTTTCGATTGCTTGCAATGCAACTGCTCACTGCTGTATTCACATTTTTTTTCAACACATAATTATCTGTATTTTTAACTTTTAGGGAAGAAGCAATACCGGGTGACAATGAGACTAGGGACATGCTTCTATCTTCTTTATGTATAAACCGACTTGGATAAAATTTTATAAGAAGATATTAGACATAATTTATGATTTACCGAAAAATATAGTTAAAATAACCCACTTCCGGTTTCACCGGAAATGACACTAACTTTGATTTTTTAAATAGATCATCTTGTATATTTTATGTTTTTCGGAATCTACGAGTCAAGTTACATACAACAGTCTTGCGAAATTGCCATTTTTCAAACAGAATTTTTACAAATTTTATTTTTTACCATATAAGGCCATGATTGGGGAAAATATGTTTTAATTGACTCTAGCAACTCATGATAATAAATATTTTATCAATTAGGTCAATAACAAACCCTTACATAATAGAGTAATACAATTTCCTAAAGATGTTTTTTAAGAAAAAATCCCTTTTTTAAATGGCACCTACTACATCTTGCATCATGCACTTTTTTGTATCTAAAACTTAAAAATAATTAATTAATATATTTGTTTAATATTTTGGTGTAATACCTAAGCAAATTTAGTAACACTATCGTATGTAATTTGAGTCGTAAATTCCGAAAAACATAGAATATATAGGGTGATCCATTTAGAAAATCGGCCATTTTGATTACATTTGTGTATCAATCCGAAATCATGTTTAGTATCCATGTATCAAATTTCATCCAAATTCATTCATAAGTAGAGGAGATACAGGCATGGTCCTGGCCTCATTGTCACCCGGTATATCATTTCGTAAATACTCCAGTGGCATTCAACATAGATACACATACTTAGATAAATCCATAACATTTCACATTTTAAATTTTTTTAAATAAAAGTTGAAACAATTGGCTTACCACGAAAAGCAGTCAACAAGCAATCACAAGTTTATCTTTTCTTTCAATTATTTATTTGTGTTAATGAAAATCTCTTATATGTTTTAATATTTCATCTAAAACAACTTCTGACCTCTAAACGTTCGTCTTCCAGTTCAAATGCAAGCATCTAATGAACGTTTATAGCGTGGCAATGGTATTGGTTGCCAAGGCAACTCGCGATTGGTGCTCAAATATTCTTTCTATTGGTTTTGATATATCCCAGAGCGAAGTTCCCTGTCTGTCTGGTTATCGCCTGCGCAGAGGCACGTGTCTTTGGGCTATGTATATTGCAGTGTCTACTATAGAATTTCAATTTCTTCCTCGTTCTCCGTACAATGTACGGCGTACAGAATACAGAATAACCGGCCAGTTTTCGAACGTAATTTAGTCTGTTTGTTCTAGTTGCATATTTCCGTGAAATATATTTGACTGAAATAGTGCTATTAGCTGCGATTCTTATACTGTGTACATTCTTCACAAGCATAAAGAGTAAGAATGTCTCATTTACCATTATTTTTAAACGACAACTGTTACTGCATGCGCCCAACTCGTCTAATTAACCAACATTTTGGCCTGGGGTTGAACTATGACGACTTGCCATCTCCCCTGCCAGTCCCTTCCGGAATGAGAGGACTGCGATGCCCTGCAGGCTACTACAGGCCATGGAGCACCACCGCTGCGAGGAACGACACGGGTTCAACAATCCTAGCCAACAAGGATAAGTTCGAAGTCAATCTGGATGTGCAGCAGTTTGCCCCTGAGGAAATCACTGTCAAAGTAAGTGGCAAGAACACCATTACTATTGAAGGCAAGCACGAAGAGAAGCAGGACGAACATGGCTTTGTTTCACGCCACTTTGTTCGCAAGTACATCTTGCCGGAAGGGCACGATATTGATAGCATCGTATCCAACTTGTCTTCGGATGGGGTGCTGAGCATCACTGCACCTCGTATTAGCCAAGGCGATGACGAGCATCGCCACATCCCAATCCAGCAGACCGGGGTTCCAATGAAAGCTATGAAGGAGGCTACGAAACAAGAAAATGGTGTGTCCCAGAACTAACAATTGCATGAGCTTGTCATTGCAGCGCGTTATGCACTTTTCTTCTGTATTTATTAGTTAGGTACCTATGTAATTATAAAGTTCCTCCTCGTTAACTTGATGTATTAACTAGACTGATTATACTAAATGTTTTGTTTTAGCATGTAAGTTCTTTGTAATCATAGGAAGTAGCTAAATATTTTTGCTTTGTAACGTCTTTAATAAAACAAAATTTCAATATCTGTGCCATTGTATTAATATAATAATTTGTAACTTAATGAAATGTGTTACGCACTAGCTGACTATTAAAGGCCTTTAAAGTAAAAAGTGGTTTGTATTACTGCAATAAAAATTTAATGTGTTAAAAACTACCGGGTGTCCTAAAATGAATTACATCTAGTATGCTTGGAATTTCCCATAATGCAATCCAAAACTTTACTTAAAATTGGCAAGACTAAGTCTATGTCAAATTCGAGGTTAGCAGGTTATGTTTTGTGTCAGTTTGTGTCAAAACTGACGCAAAACCTAACCTGATAACCTCGAATTTGACATAGACGTACAGTATTGCCAATTTCTAGTTTGTTATATAGTTGTGGAAATACACCCAAGCCACACCTCCTTTGGCTATGTACAATCGTATTCAAAAATCTGTTGTACAGCGACAGTTGTAAGTTTATTGATGGATGTGCTATTACTCAACACAGGCTCACACTTTATCATTAAGGAGGAAGGCCAAGATGTACATTTTCAAAGTATATGTGTATACAACACCCTTTTTAACATTGTGTAATTAATTTATACTCACAAAGCACAAATGCTGTACAACACTTTAATGAACACGACTGTACCTATAGCAAAGTGGATAAGAATGAAAATTGAACATCGTAACTACACCTTTTTCGTAATTCAGAAAGTGTAAATTGTAATTCAGCAACGAAGAGACGACTTTTATGTATAATTACTATGTAGATACATGTACATACTCAATGTCTGTAAGGTTTGTAACAAATTTAATATTTATTGTAGTACTGATTTGTAAAAAAAATCTTCGGACAGATCTATCTTAATTTTTGTTTGTCATCTTTTGGTTGAAAATAAATTAACTGTAAAATTGTTCATCACAATTCACGTCATTGTTACATCCTGTTACTAAGAGCCTTTCATATCTGGGTCGTCTCTTGGTTTCTGGATAATTTACGCTTGCTGAATTACAATTGAAAAAGTGTAGATATTAACATTTTAATTAACCGGGCTCGGTAGATCAGTGGTTAAGCTTTCTGAGTACTGATCTAAGGATCGAGAGTTTGATTCCCAGTCCCGGTGAGGTTTCTAAAAATTAAAAAATGCGGATGAAAACCTCTCCAGAATGCCATCATTCGGAAGTGATGAAAAGTCATAGGTCCCATGTTACTACAATGTGTAGCATGTAAAAGATCCCTTACTGGGATTGGAACTCCTTAGTTTGGCAAAATTCTATGTAGGACCTTCACCTTATAACAACAGCAGTCGGTGTCTAAGGTACCTGGTACTTCGCATGCCTAATAGACCTTATCCATAACAAACAAAATTTTAATTATTCTTCTTCGCTAATCCTTATGCCCTTTCAGGTGTCGGATGTGGGTTCCTTGTCCTGTATCCATTTCCTCCATTCTTTCCTGTCTCTTGGTAGGATTTTCATTTCCTCTACCGTCTTTCCTCTTTCCATTCCTATTTCTCGGATTTGGTCCATCCATTTTCTTCTTGGTCTTCCCCTTTGCCTCTTCCTTGGTTTTCCCATCTCCATTATTTTTCTTGTAATTCTGTCCGGTTCCATCCTTACTATATGCGCGTACCAGTTCAGTTGTTTCTTTTTAATTTTTTCCATTATTGGCTCTTGTTCTGTTATTTCTCTGATAATGTCATTTCTTACCCTGTCCCATTTAGTTTTTCCAGCAATTTTTCTGAGGTGTTTCATTTCTATAGCATTTACTTTCGTCTTTTTTTCTTAGAGTCCAGTTTTCACAGGCGTATGTAATTGTTAGTATTGTTATCACATTGTGTATTTTTCTTTCCACCTCTATGTCAATATCTTTATGCCCTAGTATTGTTTTGTTTATTGAGTAATATAATCTTGTTCATTTATTAGCTCTATTTGTTAACTCAGCCTCTATTTTCCCATCCTCAGTTATTATACTTCCCAAAAATTTGTATGTTATTACTCTTTTCAATAATTTATTCTTGCATTGGATTTCTTTGTGGATCTAGGTGTCTGTTTCTTTTTCAATTTCTTTAGTCCAGGCATTTACTAAATTTTGCATTTTGTTTTTATTATTTGCTATTAATATCACATCGTCTGCGTTTTAACAGGCTACTCACTTTAACTGCTTCTAAGTTCCTGTACCCTATGACTGTATCCATTCGGTTATATTTTTCTTTAATTTGTTTAGTCATTTTGTTCATAATCATGATAAATAGTGGAGGGCTTATGCTGTCTCCTTGTTTTATTCCTTTGCTCATTTTGAATTCATCTGATCTTTGTCCCGCCATTTGCACTCTTGCTCTTACAGTTTCATATGTACTTCTTACTGCGTTTATCAACATGCTAGGTATTTCTAGTTCTCCCAGGGTTTTCCATATTTCCCTTCTATCTACCGTATCGAAGGCTGCCTTTAGATCTATGAATGTTAGGTATACTTCCTCTCCTTCTTCTATCTTTCCCTCTATTATATTTCTTAATATATATATATGTTGTCGTTTTTCTGTCTGTTCGGTCTGAATGCTGCCTGTTCTTCTCCCAATTTCGATTCCACATGTTCTCTTAATCGTTTTTCCAAGCTGTATTCCTTTCTTATATATCGGAATTAAAAGGTTATTTTCCCAATCCCTCGGGATTTTTTGTTTTTCCCACGCTTCTTTACAGATATCCCATATCCAGTCTATTCCTTTTTCCCCGAGCCGAGCCATTTAATCATCTCCTGTGCTATGCTGTCTTCTCCACTTGCTTTTCCAATTTTGATTTTTTGTATTGCCTCTTCGACTTCTTCTCTCTTGATTGTTTGTTGCTGTTCCGCTTGTTCTACTCTTGTTATTTTATCATCTGGCACTGTCGTGTTATACTTATTTCTGTAGTGTTCTTTCCATGTTTCAAGTATTTCATTTGTGTCTGTTAGTGTTTGCCCCTGCCTATTTTTAATTGCTTTTATTTCTTTCCTTTTATCCCCTCTTAATCTTTTTATTCTCGTTCAGAATTTTCTATAGTCTGTTTTGTGTACTTCTGTTATCTCTTCTCCAAACTCTTTCTAGGATTCTTTTTTTGCTTTTTTGATTGCGTTTTTCACTATGTTTCTCTTTCGATTATATTCCTCTTTGTCCTTCTGTGTTTTTGTTTGTATATATTGCTTCCATGCTGTTTTCTTTTCTTTTATTGTCAGTCTTTGTATGTCGCTATTCCACCACCTCGTCCTTTTGACGTGTATATTATATTTTCTCTTCCCACATATATTCTCTGTTATCTTCAGCAGTGTCTCTTTGAAAGTTATCCATCTTTCTTCTAAAGTCCAGTCTGTTTTTCCGTTCTCCAGTTTTTAGAATTCTAGATCTGTCTCCTTCTGGTATTTTTCTTTGTTTTCCATATTTTTTAGCTTTTATATCGCTAAACTACTATATTTCCTTATTTCTTCGTTGTTGCTTAATCTTACATGGTAACTTGCTCTTACTAATCTGTGTTGTGTTCCTAATTCCGCTTCTTTTGTCGTTTTAATTTTTTGTATTGTCTCTGTTAATTCTTGTGTATATGTTATATAGTCTATCAGGCTTTTAGCGTTTCGTTCTTCTGCCACAAACGTGTATTTGTCTTCTATTGGTTGTTCCCACATTGTGTTTCCTATTATTAGGTCATTCCCTTTACAGAAGTCTATCATTTTTATTCCATTTCTATTTAGTGTACCTTCCCCATGTATTCCCATACATCCCATTCCTCTGTTATAGTCGTTCCCTACTCTACTGTTCCAGTCTCCCAATACCTATTATTGTTTTCTCATTTTCTTCTTTCATTTCATCTAGTAATTGTTGTAGATTTGTGTAGAACTCTATCATTTCTTCCTCTACTGTTCCTTCTACTGGCCCATAGATTTGTATGATGTTAATTGTTTCTTCCATTTTTATACTCATTGCTATTATTCTCGAGTTGATTGCCTTAAAATCTGTTATTCTTTTGTCTATTTCCCCTGTGACTATTATTCCTACTCCCTCCTTTGCCCTTTGTTCCGGTTTCACCCCCGAGTAGTATATTATGTGTTTGTTTGATAAGTACGTACTTCCCTCGCCCTTTTTCTTAGTTTCACTTAGCCCTAAGATTTGTATGTTATTACTGTCCATTTCTTCCGTTATTTCTATCTCCTTCCCTGTTAGTGTGTTTATGTTCCAAATTCCTATCCATATCTCTTCATTTTCTATTTCTTCTCCATTTTTCGTGTTATTTTTCATAGCCTGTTTCTTTGCTTGTAATGTTTTAGCTTTGTTTGATTATGTGAGGTTTTATTCGTGTCCTTATTCATGCCGTGTTCCGTTGCCTGTGCCCTTGTAGTAACTTGGTTTCTGGTTACTTTCTTTTTGAGTTTTTTGGAATTGCACCTGTGCCTCTGTTCATTTTGGTTATTTTGCATAGCCTTTCCTATACTTCTTCATCAGGAGATCTCTCGCTGACCGTTCTTCCTCCTGTTTTTTCTTTTAGTGTTTCTTCCTTTCCGCTTTCTAATTCGGGTACTGTTTCTATTGCCTCCAGTTATTCTAGGTAGTAGTCTTCTCCATTAATTATTAGTTTGTTGTATCTCAGGAGTACATGGTCGCCTTGTGTTCTTATTTTATTTCTGTGTTTAATCAATTGTTTTCTGATTTCCTGCGTTGCTTTGGAGTAGTCTTTCTCTATGTATATATTCTTTCCTCTCAGGTTTTTAGTTCCTATCAAAATTTCCATCTTCTTTGTCCATTTTCCACATTCCACTTGTATCGGTCTAGTTTTTCCTGTACGGTATTTACCGAATCTTCTTGCTTCTACTATCTCGTTTTCTATTTCAATTTTTATACCTATGTCCCTAATGACCACCCGTATTTTTTCTAATAATTGTAGTTCACTCTCCTCTTCTTGGTCTTCTACTCCGTGTATTATTATGTTCCTTTTCTTGATTTCTCTGTTTATTTCTTCTATCAGCCTCTCGTGTTGTGCATTCTTTAGTTTCAGGTTTCGGTTTTCTTCTGTGAGTTGCTCATTTTCTACTTTGATTGCTTGTATTTCCTTTTGGAGCCCATCTAGTTTGTTTTCCATACACTGATCTCTTTCCTCCATTCTGTCTAGCTTCTCTTTTATTTCTCTTAACATTTCCTCCATTTTATTATTCTCTTAATTTCCTCCTTCAATCCGTAATTTCCTTCAAAAGTTTTCTAAGAAAATTTTCTAAGCCCGGTTCTGTTCGTTGTTTACCTTTGCGTATAATTATCGCTGCGCGCAGGAAGATAATTCTCGCCGGTCCGAGTTAGTATTTGCCGCGTTATCGGCTGACCCCGAATCGCCTTCTCGGAAGGTCACGCCGATCTGTCTATTTTACTTTATAATTAGTTCAAATTAATAGATCCTACCTTAATATTGATCTTTCTCTGTTGCTAATGCACTTAAAGTCTCTTTATACTTCACTATGTAAATTAATTTGCTCTCCTAAACCCGTAAATTTATAAGTTTCGAGGCACGTATTCACAATCGATATTTTTCATTTTTAATTATTCAAATGTCACATTTTCATTAATCCGTGTCAAATTAGGTTTTTTGTTAGTTGCTTTTCACTTTTTACTTTCTCGCATACGGTAGTATAGAGAAAGTATTGTAATCGTCAAAAAAATCGACTTCAAGATTTTGACGAATCTTGACGTTTTAGCCCTCCTAGAGTCCGAAAAAACCATTTTTCGAATTATGTCTGTGTGTGTGTATGTGTGTGTGTGTGTGTGTGTGTGTGAACACGATAACTTAAAAACGAAATAAGCTAGACCCTTGAAATTACGTACATAGTCATTATTCAAAATTTGTAGATTTCTATCAAATTTTGAGCGAAATCGGTTAACTGGAAGTGGCACTTTACCTAAACAGGTAGCGGTACCTATTCAAGTAAAGTACCAGTTTTCTTCGAGATATTTGAACAAAATTTTGTACATACATTTCTTATGTAGAAAAACTACCAAATATTACATTTCAGCATGATCGGTTAACCGGAGTTGGCATTTTACCTAACCAGGTAGCGGTATCCATTCAAGTAAAGTACCAGTTTGCTTCAAGGTATTTGCACGAAATTTTGCACATACATTTATTATTGAGAAAAACTCCCAGATATAAAATTTCAGTATGATAGGTTAACCTAAAGCGGCACTTTACCTAAACAGGTAGTGGTTACCTGAAAATGTAATTTTATCGCTGTATGTACATTGCAATAAACTTTTCAAATTTGCTAGAAAACAAGGCGAATGCGAGAAAGTCTAGGGGAGCACACTCCCGATTTTTCGTTATCATGGTGCAACGATTTAATAAGCAATCTAAAAACTTAATTTTTGCCATAGCCTCTGTAAAATAAGGACAGATTGTATAACAGAGGAGATAAATAAAAAAAAATAGTTTCTTACTTTGAGACTCAATAGATTATGCAATGAGGGAGAGAAATGCGTTATTTTGCTGAGGTACAATTTCTGACTCGAAGAGAGAAATTGCACTGAAGCAAAATATCATTCTCTCCGAGTTGCATATACTATTTTTTTCACGTTGCAGGAAGATTTAAAATGAAATACCGTTGTTTTTAAACGTCATTTATTGACATTTTAGTTACAATTATTTTAAAATTAGTAGTCTATGGTAAATTTTAAAGTTGGTGGCACTGTAAGTCATTGTGACAAGAACTCACAATTATGTCAAATTTGAGGTTAGCAGGTTAGGTTTTGCGTCAGTTTGTGTCAGAACTGACTCTAGGGAGTAAATGTTTTACTTCTGTCACAATTTTGATGCTATAGAAACCGACTTCTACTCCCGGCCGTGGAAAAAGAACATTGTCGAGCTCAAGCAAAGAACTCTGTGAAATTTGCGGGGAAAACATTGAAGATTTCTGAGAACTATAAAAGATTCACCAATATGTTCAGAGACAGTTTCTAAAAATGGTTAAAACTAAAATGTACTATTTACCCCAAGAATGCAGTGAAAGATGAAATATGGAAAATAATAAATGCTAACTTACTAAAAAAAAGTAAATCATTTAGACATGTATGCGGAACAACATGACCACAAAGTTTTGAGGTTTCCACTGTATCACTGCCATTATAATTATAATGCAATAGAACTGGTGTGGTCAGAGTGTAAACGGTTTCCCTAGAGATGTAATAACTATCTGATTGAATGCATTAGGTGCTGTTAGTGATCAGCATTGTGGGAGACTGAAAAATATACAGGGTGGGTGTTTACTGTGTGGACGGAGGATTGCTCCTTAACTATTAGAGACATCAAAACCAATTTTGATATGGCAATACACAATCATTGGACCTACATTCTAAAAATATTTAGGTACATACAGGGTGATTGACAAAAATATGCCAAGCCAAACTTGTGTTTTTTTAAATAGAACACCTTGTATATTTTTGCATTTTTGGGTTCCCTGTCACATTTAGAATAAAAATGTATAAAGTTGTATGTCTATCGCTTACCGTTCTGAAGACATTATCACTTTAGTACCAAAATAGAGTCCACTTTGGAGCCACGATGCTAGCGCTGTCATCACAATTTTTTCAATGTATTGCCACCACCGACTCTTGATAATAGTCTACTTACAAAATACGTGGAACATTTTTCGAAAAAGTGTAAAACTATACAGAATGATTAATTTAGGCGAAATGTAATTTTTCTCAATTTTTTCAAATACAACACCCTGTATATTTTATATATTTGGATTCCCCGTGAAAAGTAGATACTAATTGATAATAGGTGTCATAACCATAAGACTAACCTTCTTGAGATGTTGACGCTTTTATTTTAAAATTAAAAATTATTATGATAAGTTCTTACATATATTGCAGACCAATCCAATTGGATTATTTTTAATCACGTGAGTCAGTTTGACAAATCAGAACACACTTGAAGTGAAAACGACCCTAGGGTGATTTTCAATCACTATGGAAACTACGTAATTAAATTTCAGTAGTATCCTATCACAAGTTGGTGGCACTGTAAATCTAAGTCAAATTCGAGGTTAGCAGGTTAGCTTTTCCGTCAGTCTGTGTCAAAACTGACGCAAAAGCTAACCTGATAACTTCAAATTTGACATAGACGTACAGTGCTATCAACATAATATTATTATAATGAAGTGTCAAATTAATTTGTCAGAAAATGGCTAATTTATTTAAGAACTTATCTTTCCGAATTCACCGCGGCCAGTGATAAATCCTTATAATTTTGACAAATAACATCCCTCAAGTGCGTTGCCTTTAAGAAATAACCCTCGGCTTCGCCTCGGGTTATTTCTAGGCAAGCACTTTCGGGTTGTTATTTGTCAAAATTATTGCGGGTGATTATCACTGCCCTTGGTAAATTATAGCTGAAAATAGAACTTAACCAAACAAATAATCCGGTAGGCTCGCCGCTCATAATAAAGAGAAACAATTGCATCTACAAGCTAAAATTTGGTATACAAGTTTGTATTGGGGTCCTTAAAATATCACCAAACCCCACCGGTAATCCGCCGTGGCTGTCACCTCTAAACAACCCCCAAAAGGGATGAAAATCGGATTTTTTTTTAGTTTTTTGGCAATATCCTAAAAACAAAGCTAAATACGAAAAAATATGAAAACAGAAAAATTAAAGAGCATAAAGTTGCCTATAAAATCAAGTTTAGCAGTTATATTTTGCTTTACCAGTGGCGGAGTTATGATATTTTTAATAACTGAGTATTAGCCATTACTTATTGCATTTTGACATTAAATATACACAACAATGTATTATGGATATTTTGGTAAATACATTTAATACATTCTTACGTCAATAAATTTGAAATAAAAAGCCTACCAGTGGAGTACTATATTTCTAATTCCATACATTATTTTTTATTAGCTAATAGAACTTTAACATTTTACGTGCCTAGTACATGTAACAAAATAATTATTTTAAATATCCGTGGAATTTCTGTTACGCATTGAGAGGAATTATTTTAATATTAATAATATTTAGGACATGCCGCATGTCAATGCAGCTGAGTAATCATCCGCGTCGCGGCACGAACTGTAGAAATCTTTAATTCATCAGCTGTCAAATTTCCACAAGAAAATGTTTTTCAACAAAACAAATAATCAATGTCTTATTAAACAACTTGGAAAGTCGTTGTCGGAAAAGGGAGTTAAAATTGTACCGATGGGGCCACAATTATACAGATTGTCCGAAATCCGTTTTGAACATAGGAAATTAATGAGTGCGACAAGGAACACATAAACAAAATGAGTAGCAGGACAAAGATAGAACGTAATCATAGCTAGCTAAATTTTTAAACTAAAATTAAGTCAATGAAACAAAAACACTTCTGTCAAATAGTTTATCTGTCATAAAGAGTATAAAGTGAGGTTTAAATAATTAAAATAATTATGTTAATAGTAAACAATAGTATATTTAAACCTCACTTTATACTCTTAACAACAGCTAAAATATTTGACAGAAGTGTTTGTTTGTTTCATTGACTTAATATTAGTTTAAAAATTTAGCTAGCCATGATTACGTTCTGTCTTTGTCCTGCTACTCATTTTGTTTATGTTTTCCTTGTCGCACTCATTAATTTCTTATGTTCAAAACGAATTTCGGACAACCTGTATATAACAGCAATGAGATAACATGAACAAGAAAATAACACGAATTGCTTGAGTAAGAAAGAGATAAATATAGTAGTAAATATTCGAGTAGGCATGACGCTTATTTTAATTATGACATAAGTCAACTAAACATGCCTACTAAAATAATTTTATCGTATGGCCATCTCTTTCTTACTCAAGCATTCTATTTTGTTGTTCATGTTATCTTATTGCTGTTATATACCGATGGGGCCATAATTATATATAACAGCAATAAGATAACATGAACCACCAAATATAATGCTTGTGTAAGAAAGAGATGACCATACAACAAAATTATTTTAGTAGGCACAATTAGTTGACATAGGTATATGTTATAATTAAAGTGAATGTCAAGCCTACTCGTATATTTGTTACTATGTTTATCTCTTTCTTACTCAAGTAATATGTGTTATTTTCTTGTTCATGTTATCTCATTGCTGTTATATATAATTGTGGCCCCATCAGTATAATTATGGCCCCTTCCGTATATTCACATGACGATGCGGCTACGCTTATAGCAACAACTGCTACAGCACTTAGTGAGACGTGTGAAGGGGCCGTGTTTGTAGTAAGTGAAGATACTGATGTAATGGTTCTATTGATCCACTACGCTAATAGTATATTATTATACTAGTTTAATTAGAGGGCGGCATATTGTAGCACGAGTGACTTTGGTGCACGACGAGCGTAGCGAGAAGTGCTCCAATGGAACGAGTGCTACAACTCCTCTTATTAAACGAGTACCTATAATATACTGTTTTATCTACTTTGCATGAAAATATAATCAATAACTTTGAATTTTGACATTTCTTGAATGTGACAATCTGTCAGTTGTCTGAAAAAAAGTAGGCTGTTTCAATGTTTTTCATATGAAAAAACAATGCAAAAACAGTTTTATAATGGGCTCTATTGTAGCACTGTTTTTGGTGTTATAATAACCATATTCTGACATCAAAGTAGATAAACAATATTTGTATATGCTACGTCCAGGAACAAGTTCAAAACCAAATGAAATTACTAATATTTCAAAGTTGCAGCATAAGTTGAGACCTTTAAAAACTTTTCTTCTTGCCATGCACACCATTTCCTGATGTGATACTACATCTGGCCTGTTGAACAGGGGAAAAATTAATTTGGTCAATACTGTGAAAAAGAAGAAGTTGTTTGATCTTCTTGACGAATTTTACAATCCAAATATATCCAAAGCCAGATTGAGGACCTAAATTTCGACATTTTTTTATTTCCGTATACGTCAAAAATAGAAGAAGTACCGATCTGAATAACGTCAGATACATTCTCTACCAGCAGTATGTAGCAAAGCAAAGTTTAAATAAATATTTTAATCTGGCTTTACTTCCACCGACCATAAATGCAGCTCAATACTATGCATTTAGGACATGTCATCAGGTAAGTCCAGCAATCCTACATGCATATCTTGTTTACATGTATGATTAACTTTTAGGTTCAAGCATGGATGAATAATGGTTTGCCACTCCAGGACTGGGGATGTATTTCTACTGTATCTGGAATCTTTCCAGTCTAGATGGATCAAGATATAGCCCCCAATGCATCATTAAAAAAATATTTTGCAACTGTTTATCAGGTGGTTGCAAAAATGCATGCTCATGTCGTAAAAAGGGCCTAAAGTGTACCTTGGCATGTGGACAGTGTAATGGTATTACCTGTTTTAATAGGACAGTTGAGAATTTACAGGCGGATGACGACATCTAAACATGCAGATAAACTATATTGGATAATAAGTACAATTAAAAACATACATTACATTCATTTACTTAAACGTAACCTGTAAGTATTTTAGTTTATTTAAGAAAAAGGCAACTGTGCTACTTACTACATAAAAAACTCATATTTTATGTATTATTGTAGTTTTAATGTGTTTTGGTGTAAAAGGTGTAAAATGTATTAATGTAATGTAATTATTTTGTGCGAAATGTGTATTTTTACAAAATACCCAATTATTAAAATTATCATAACTCCGCCAGTGGTAAAGCAAAATATAACTGCTAAATGTGATATTATAGAAAATTGTATGCTCTTTAATTTTTCTATCTATATATTTTTTCGTATACAGCTTTGTTTTTAGGATATCGCCAAAAAACTAAAAAAATCCGATTTTTCCCCTTTCGGGGGTTGTTTAGGGGTGACAGGCACGGCGAATTACCGCTGGGGTTTGATGTTATTTTAAGGACCCCAATACAAACTTATATACCAAATTGTAGCTTGTCTCTAATTTGTTCATGGTTTGACTGGATCGACCCTGGGCTAATAAAATGAATTTTTCTAAAGAAGAAATGGTGGATATGATTTTTATTTATGGTGAAGCTCAAAGAATTGCGTTGCTTGCTAGCCGTTTGTACCGTGAACGATACCCAAAAAGAAGACAACCGCGGAAAGAATCATTTACGAGTGTGGCTGAGAGATTTATAAATTCTGGAAGTGTGTGTTATCCCAAGCACGCTAAAACAAAGATAAATGAAAAAATTGAGTTTCAAATTGTGGCACTTCTTATAGAAAATCCGCAAATTAGTAGGGGAAAGTGGGATTACTTCGGACAGTGGGATACTATGGACATTCAAATTTCGCGGTTCCATTTACGTCTGACATTCGGAAACTTGGCAACACGGAACGTGGATCTAAATCAGACGAGATGTTTATGGCTTCCGTTTTAATCGGTTTTTCAAAGTAACACAAAACAATCGATTTTCGGCCATCTGGATGTAAGAATTTGTGTTTATTAGGTAAGTTGTATAAGTACCAAACGAGGAGTGAGACAAGGAGATACAATCTCTCCAAAGTTGTTTACCTTTGCCCTCGAAGAAACATTTAAAAAACTAAATTGGGAAAAAAGAGCATTAACATCGATGGCCAACGCGTAAATCATCTTCGCTTTGCAGACGACATCGTACTCATCAGCACCAACCCCGAGGACCTACAAGAGATGTTAAGCGAACTTAAAGCGACGTCGGAATAGGCCTCTCCATGAACATGGAAAAAACAAAAGTTATGTCTTCAAAAAACATCAACATGCGAGTCGGAAATGACACATTGGAAAATGTAGAAGAATATGTATACTTAGGCCACACATTAAAACTAGGCATAGAGAACCAGACTGCTGAAATAACTAGAAGAATCCGACTAACATGGGCAGCTACCGGAAAATTAGGGTTCATAATTAAAAACCCAAAAATACCAATCAACTTGAAGAAAGAAGTGTTTAATATGTGTATACTGCCGGTATTAACATATGGAACCGAGACAATGTCGCTAACTACTAAACCAGCAACAAGATTAAAAACAACACAAAGAGCGATAGAACGCGCCATGCTGGGCATAACTAAGAGACAAAATCACAAACAAAGAAATCAGAGAAAGAACAAAGGTAGAGGACGTTGTGGAAAGAATTGCGAAGACAAAATGGAGATGGGCGGGACATGTGGCCAGACAAGAAGAGGTAAAGTGGCCAAAACGTATTTTAACGTGAAGACTAAGAATGCACAAACGTAGCGTAGGAAGACCACCCAGAAGATGGGTAGACGATATAAAAGAAAAAAACTGGGAAGAATTGGCTACAATCAGCGCAAGACCGAAACGAGTGGAAAATGAAAGAGGAGGCAAACGTTCAGGAGTGGACGATGAAATGCTGAGAAAGAAGAAGAAGAAGGTAAGTTGTACAACTACCATTAAGCATTGCATACAATTTATTTTATTACCACGTACTGACACACATATTACCTATTTATAAACGCATAAGCAAATTATATTTCTAACCTAACTTCCATGTGTGGCCACTTTTATGATTTTTTAACATTCAGGGATACTTTGGAAAAAGTGTCCGAAGTATCACTCATGTGTCCAGAGTATCCCGTAGTAATTAAAACACATATTACTTTGTTTTACGACCCCTATTAATGAGGTAACTGGTTACGAATATATTTCACTTAAAGCTTCTAGATTGTAAAAGGCTGTAAAATAAAGTTTAATTACCATTGTGCATGCACATGATATTGTTTAACTTTTTCCAGATTATAATAAATAATGGCTCCTAAGGCTTACCAAAAAACTTATTGATCGCACATTCTCAAAGAGGCCATGAAACAGGCGTTATCATCAGTATTGAAAGATAATATGTCAATCAGAAAGGTGCACAACTTCATGGAGTGACAAAATCACGACTTTGTGACTATGTTAAGAAAGCTAAAAAACAGGGGGTGGATAATATTATGCTCGTTCTTACTTTCCGGGTAAGACAGGTATTTACCGAAGATACCTATGGAAAAAAACTTAGCATCGTACCTACCTCATTAAGGGCCGGTTGCAGAAAGCAATGTTAAGTCTGGTGTTAGCTAACGTCGCGTCAAAGTGAACAAAATCGCATCAAATTTTGTTTACTAATGTATTAGTTCCCATAAACGTTTGAGATTTGATTCGTTTTTGTTCACTTTGACGTCGCGTTAGCTAACACCAGACTTAACATCGCGTCAAAGTGAACAAAAACGAATCAAATCTCAAATGCTTATGGCAACTAATACATTAGTAAACAAAATTTGATGCGATCTTGTTCACTTTGACGCGATGTTAGCTAACACGAGACTTAACATTGCTTTCTGCAACCGGCCCTAAATGTTCTAATATGTTTTACGGACTTCCACCAAAGGAAGTTAGAAAACTAGCTTTCCAATTTCCTACGCAAAATAAACGGAAAAAAATGGCGGGCCGTGATTGGTTTTCAAGTTTCTTATACCAAAATTCAAATTTGTTCATAAGGAGGCCAGAAGCAACTAGTTTAACTAGAATGACTAGTTTCAAAGAACAAATATTAATAAATTTTTTGATAAGTTGGAGAACCTGTACCGCCTGTTCAATTTCATTGCCACAGAAATGTATAATCTAGACGAGGTAAACATGCAATGCCTACAAGGTTTTTTCCACTGTTCAGAGGGTTCAAAGGGTATTTGGCAAGAAAGGGTAACACCAAATTGGTCAAGTCACATCAAGGGAACGAGGAGAGTTATTAACACAAGTAGGAATAATATGTGCCAGCGGTGCAGCACTGCCTCCTGTCTGGGTTTTTCCACGCAAGAGACATGACGAAAACCGGATGATGAAGGGCCTAACACAAACAGGTGCTCAGGGTCTCGTGAACAAGTCAGGTTGGATGACCTGTGAAAATGTTATTCTAGTTCTTGAACATTTGGTGAAACACAGTCATTGTAGTCAACAAAATAAAATTTTGATGATCGCCGACCACGACGAACCCCATATTTCCATTGATGCTATCGACGGCATTTGTTTGTTGACTCTTCCACGTCACACATTCAATAAAACCCAGCCGTTGGATCGTACAGTCTTTGGACCCTTCAAAACATTTTTTAATCAAAATGCTGATGGTTGGATGATGGCAAATCCTGGCCAAACACTATCAATCCTTAATCTTCCACCATTATGTGCTCTAGCGTGGGATAGGGCAGCTACGCCTGTTAATCTAAAGTCTGGATTTCGCTGCACCGGAATTTGGCCTTACGATCGGAATGTTTTTTCAGAGAAAGATTTTTTAACATCTTATGTCACCGACAGGCCAATGAATGGCGAAGATAGGCAAATCAATGATAATGGTAGGTCAGTGAGTAATGAAGCAAACCCAGATATTGCAGGCTCATCCCAGAATCATCTTGAAATAGAAACTCCTGAACAGACAACACTACCACCTTCGAATAATAATTCAGGGTTTGTTTCTCCTGAAATTCGAGCTTTTCCAAAGGCTGGCTTAAGAAAACAAACCAGGAAGGGGAGAAAGAAAAAGAAATCAATAATTGCAACCGACACCCCAGAAAAAAAGGACTTCTTGCACTGAAGAAGAAAAAAGTGTTGGAAGTCTTCATCTGAAAGTAAAACTGAAGCAGAGCTAGCAAATGATAGCAGTGATGACATAGCAAGGGTTTATAGAAATAAAACAAAATAAGGAAGAAATTGTGTGGCAAGGGTTTGCAACATATCTGAAAAAGGTTATGAAGTGAACTTCAAGAGGCTTTTTCCTGCAAACCGTTTGTTTCTCAATAACAGAGGGGAAAGCATTCGTTCTTAAACAAGATGTTGTAGCAAAACTCCCAAATCCAATCACTGACACAAGGCCAAGATTTAAGGATAGTATATACTTCAATGTAGACCTGGTTGAATATAGTTTATTGTAAGTTTGATGGTTCTTTTTGGTTTGTCCAAAGTAGTAGTAGTAGTTGTTGTTGTTGTGGGGAGACCGAAGTCTAGCAAGTAGGCCACCATAGGCTCATTTTTCCAACCCCATGCCATCCCCTCAACCACCTTCATTATCGTCCTCTTCGATGGGCTCTTCTCCCTGCTTAAACCTTCCTGATTTTCTAATGAAGATCAGAATATCGGCCCAGGACAGGGAGTTCAACTCTTTCATTCAAAGCGTAGGTGCTCCAAAGGTTGTATACCTCAGTCGCTGGTACGCCTCGCATTCTCCCAAGTAGTGAAAGGACGTTTCCTCGTCCCTCCCACATCTTGGGCAAATGGGATTTTTCTCTACTCCTATCAGTGTTAGGTGTCTCTTTAGATGTCCAAAGTATCCCTCTGTGTGCTATACTCCGGACAATTTACATTTTTTTATTTTTCAATAAAAAAACAGAAAGTATTACTGGTTTTAAATTTAGGCAATACATTGTAGCCCAGGCAAATGTTACACAAAAAATGCGTGAACTAAGATTAAATGGGGTATTAATAATTTTTGCAGAGATGTTTCGGATTATTACTGGGACTACAAATTCAGATTTGCAACCCTCAGAAACCTGTGCTCGCTGAATGGCGGTCGAAAAACAGCGACTTTTTCAGACTTTTTTCGGTTTTTTGACAAGATCTCCTAAACTATGCGTTTGTTGCAAAAAATGTTCCACTGCTTTTTTAAATTAAATTAAATTTTCTACAAAATAGGATCAAAATCGTTTTTACAGGTTATATAATTATCGAGATACAGCTTTTCAAAGATTGACCTTTTTTTCAAAAAGTGAAAATTTAAGTTTTCTGCATGTTTCGAGTTGGGATACCGGCAAAATGACACGTCTTACAGAAAAGTCAGTAGCATAAAAGTTGTAGGGAATTTAATAAGCTTTAATATGAACTAAGGCTGATCCTTGTAGCTCAGATAGTCTCGTCAGAAATTACAAAAAACAAAAAGATGAAAAAATTTCTTTTTTGGTTGAAAGTTAAGTAACACCGTTTCCTTCACCAACACCTTAATTAATGTTTTTTTCATAACATGTCGGCGGAAAATGTACAACTAAGTTGAGAAAGTTTACAGTGGTTTTCATAGTCATTGAAGAACTTTTGAAAAGGGCCAGCTCACCAAAAAATCCGACGCAGAGTTGAAAGTTCACTTCAAGTATGAATTGGCCCCTTACCCAGTGTCTCTGTTCAACAAAGCTGGAATGAGGAAGGGAACTAAGTCAGCTTTATATTCGTGTTTCACAAATGTGTGTGGCACTGAAACACTTCAGTGAAGACCATCATTGACGGATACATTAATTTTGTAAAAAACCATTTTGGGACAGATGTAACCATTGTCTTCGATGGATACCCGGAGGACGCCTCTCAAAAAAGTACTAAAAGCGCCGAACGTCTCAGACGATACCTCGCCCTCAACTGCAATGATATTGTCCTATCAGCTTCAACTACTCTCAACGTCATGCAAGAGAAGTTCTTATCGAACGACACTAATAAGAGTAGGTTGATAGAGCTACTGGATTTGAACAGCACGGTGTTGAGGTGACAGTTTCAGAAGAGGACGCTGATGCTAACATTGTTAGAGCTGCCATCACCAAAGCTGACTCTTCTGAGAAGGTTGTAATCATCGGGGAAGAAGTGGACCTGCTTGTGTTGTTAGTTGGTTTAAGTTACAAAAAATACACCATCTACGAGTAGCCCCATAAAGGCAGAAGAGGGGAGCCAGACGTCCAATATTAATCTACATCGTTCACCACCAGAACCTCTAATTACTCTGCTGGGGTAATTATGTTTTTTCGCGCATTTAGCGGGTGCGACACGACCTCTGCCCCTTTCTGGCAGGGAAAAACCAAATTTGTCAACACCTTCCTCAAGAATTCAGCACTATTCAGGCAAGCAGAAGTCTTCCTCCGCCCATATGTGAGTCACGATGAAATAGCTGCAGCTGGGAAGAAGTGCCTCGTCGCAAGATATGGAGGAGACTGACTCCACCCTCAATGACCTGAGATACATCCAGTTCGTCAGGTTAGGAGCTACAGCCTAAAGTGAACATCGCCCGTTTGCCACCAACCACAGATGCTGCAAAACATCATGCGTATCGTGTGTATCACCAGTAGCTCTATCAGCCTACGCTTATTAGTGTCATTTGATAAGAACTTCTCTTGAATGACGTTGAGAGTAGTTGAAGCTGATAGGACAATATCACTGCAGTTGAGGGCGGAGTATCGTCTGAGACGTTTGGCGCTTTTAGTACTTTTTTGAGAGGCGTCCTACGGGTATCCATCGAAGACAATGGTTACATCTGTCCCAAAATGGTTTTTTACAAAATTAATGTATCCGTCAATGATGGTCTTCACTGAAGTGTTTCAGTACCACACATATTTGTGGAACAAGTAGCCACCATCGAGAACGATGTGGGTATAGGCGTCTCGGAAGATGTTGGTAGTGAAAGATGTGAAACACGAATATAGAGCTGACTTAGTTCTCTTCCTCATTTCAGTTTAGTTGAACAGAGACATTGGGTAAGAGGTCAATTCATACTTGAAGTGAACTTTCAAACTCTGCGTCGAATTTTTTGGTGAGCTGGCCCTTTTCAAAAGTTCTTCAATGACTAAAAACCACTGTAAACTTTCTCAACTTAGTCATACGAAATTTTCCGCCGACATGTTATGAAAAAAACATTAATTAAGGTGTCGGTGAAGGAAACGATGTTACTTAACTTTCAACCAAAAAAGACATTTTGTTATCTTTTTGTTTTTTGTAATTTCTGACGAGACTATCTGAGCTACGAGGATCAGCCTTAGCTCATATTAAGCTTATTAACTTCCCTACTGACTTTTCTGTAAGACATGTCATTTTGCCGGTATCCCAACTCGAAACATGAAGAAAACTCAAAATTTTCACTTTTTGGAAAAAAGGTCAATCTTTGAAAAGCCGCATCTCGATAACTATATAACTTACAAAAACGATTTTGATCTTATTTTGTAGAAAATTTAATTTACTTTAAAAAAGCAGTGAAACACTTTTTCCAACAAACGCATAGTTTAGGAGATCTTGTCAAAAAACCGAAAAAAGTCCGAAAAAGTCGCTGTTTTTTGACCGCCATTCAGCGAGCACAGGTTTCTGAGGGTTGCAAATCTGGATTTGTAGTCCCACTAATGATCCGAAACACCTCTCCAAAAATTATTAATACCCCATTTAATGTAAGTTCCGATGTAACATTTGACTGGGCTATTGGTAAATAGTCACAATTTAATATGAATTAAAAAAAAATACAATAAAGTTACTATTTTGACTACAATTATGTTGGTGGAATAGTAAAACTCAAACCTTCCTCATGTATAACATTTAATGAATAAATAAGTAGTTGACAAGCGACATGTTTCGTCATCGGGCTTTTAAAAATCCAGAAGTGGTAATTAGAAGATTAAAATTAATATTGAAGTTTAAAGCAAAACTCAAAGGAATGCGTGATAACCTTGAAAAGGCAGATGTGGCTAAGCCAGGTACAAGATGAGTGAGCTTCGTGGTCTAAACATCCGAACTACATGGAGAAATATCTTATAAAACAATTAAAAATTACGAATAAAAGTAAAGCTGTCAACAACCCGTGAAGCGGTTCATGACAGAAGTCTGAGTTTTACTATTCCACCTGTAATATTCACCCCATGTCGAGATGATTATGGATCCTTCAACTGTACAAATATGTTGATAAAAAAGTGTTCGAAGTATTCCCACTTTCCCCTACCAGAGAGATAAGCATAAACCTAGACCTAAATAGAAACACAGTTCCAACCTTATCATATCGAGCTGTTGCTCTCAAGCATTAAGTGAAATAGATTTTCAAAATCGTGCATCTTTCTGCCAATGGGTAACTACTAAAGTCAATGAAGAACCCAATTTTGTTAATAACATTCTATTTACGGATGAGGCAACTTTTCACAATAATGGCAATATTAATAAACATAACTATCATCACTGTTCAGATAGCAATCAACACATCTTAAGAGTTGTTGATCACCAGCATCGATGGTCAATTAATGTGTGGGCTGATATAGGTATTCAATTCTAATGTGATTGGTCCTTTTTTTCTTTGATGGGCGCCTTACTGGAGAAAGATATTTACAGTTTTTGGAAAATGATTTATCCGAACTTTTGGAAGATATCAAGGTAGATAATATTCGTACGATGTGGTTTCAACATGATGTAGCCTCTCCACAATATGCAATCAACGTTAGGCAATATGTCTATAGAAATTATCAGATGAGGTGGATAAGGCGAGGTGGTGTACAAAACTGGCCTTATTTTGAATATTTTATTTGAATTTCTGGTTGTTTTATTGTTTAGTTATTAATTAATTCCTATCAGTTTACGAATGTATTTGCTATTCATATTTTGTTATTGTTGCTCTGGTTCTTGTTCTATTATTGTTCTTCTGTATTTCAATATTTTCGAATAAAAGCGTCAATATCTCAAGAAGGGTTCGTCTTATTTTATATTTCGAAATGCCAATTTTCACAACTTAAATTGAAAGTTTAACGTACAAATAAACAAAGAGAAAAGCAAGCAGAAAATACGCATACAAATCATTAGTCTATAAATGGGAAAACCGTCATAAGCAGTAAAATTTCGATATCGTCAATGCATACACTTAACTTCGCAGGTACATTTTTAAATTGTGGGAAAAGTATTTAGAGTATAAGGTCATCATTGTTAGATTTAGGGTCCGTCAGGGACCTGATGTGGCTTCAACTTAACCTAGCTCTTGGATAAAACGGTACCAAATCTATAATAAGATCCAAAATTCAACTAAACGTCTAAAAACCTAGTAAAACTATAAAAAACATTGTATCCAAAGAGATACCATTACTGCATAGATACCTTTGAGAAAAACTACTACCTTCAAGTGTAAAACGGCTCAGTGCACCGACTCACCAAATACCTCCGCCTGCATTTAAATCCACCTACATGGTGTTTCTCCTAAATTCCATTTACTTAATCCAGCCATAATAATTGGGAAACATAACAAAGACACAGCGGTCACTGAATTACGAATATCCCCTAAAGAACCAGATGCGAGGTCTCGAAGATTTCAATGATTTGTTTTTAACAATTCCACCGAAAGTTCTTCAATTAAAAAACAAAAGAAAACTGATAAGCTGTTTTATTGCCACAGTAAATCGAAATATTATTAGAGAATCTGACCGTAGAAAGAAGGTCCTAAGCGATCGCGCTATCATTCACGGTAAAAATAGGATAAATTTGCGAAATAGAACATACTATACCCCAAAACCCAATAGAACATGTCTAATCAGCTAAGCAAATACAGAATGTTACACGCAAATAAGGCTAGATACGCCACGTAATGCATTAGAAGAAGTGAACTGTCAATTAATCTTACCCACATGTGGATACGAGACACAACTTGTTATAGCTATCCAAGCTTGACAACTTGACAGAAAACAGATGACGGCGTTACAACATGTACCTAACCTCCAAAAAATTAATTTATCAGGTAAATATAGAGTTGTCAGGGCTAATTAATCAACACAGGAGAGACCTAACAAGGTCAGGAAATATCACATAGCACGAAGAGGGAAAACGTAAGAGTACAACCAGAGCTGGGCAGAAATTAATTACTTTGTAATTGAATTACTAATTAAATTCCTTTTTGTTTATTTGCCTTGGAATTGAATTACTTTTCAAAATGCGGTAATTGTAATTGGGAATTGCCATTTTTGTTAAAAAGTACTTGAAAATGTCTTTATAAAAGTAATTAATTACTACCTTCAATTACTCAAATACTTTTGTGTAATTAAATTACTCTAAAGTATTTAAATTACTTTACAAGTATTTGAATTACCTGTGGTAATTGAAATTACTCGAGGTAATTGAATTACTTTGTGGTATTTAAATTACTGAATTACTGACCTCAATAGGATGCCAAATTTCCAGAACACAAAATATAAGATAGGGTCTTATTAAGTTACATATTAAGCAAATCGCAATAGGGTCTTCCCGGCCCGATATAAGCCTAATTTACTATTTCCTCTGACGAGTCGAATAACAGCAACTTTTTCATTTGTTACAACGCGCCATTCTAGATGTGATCGGTAGCTTCCAATAGTGACATTAATATTTATTGTGCAAGACGCTAAAACTATATTTACGGTAAGTACATTACAGATTACAATCTTCTTCTTCTTTCTCAGCATTTGACCGTCCACTCCTGAACGTATGCCTCCTCTTTCATTTTCCACTCGTTTCGGTCTTGCGCTGATTGTAGCCAATTCTTCCCAGCTTTTTCTTTTATATCGTCTACCCATCTTCTGGGTGGTCTTCCTACGCTACGTTTGTGCATTCTTGGTCTCCACGTTAAAATACGTTTTGGCCACTTTACCTCTTCTTGTCTGGCCACATGTCCCGCCCATCTCCATTTTGTCTTCGCAATTCTTTCCACAACGTCCTCTACCTTTGTTGTTTCTCTGATTGCTTTGTTCGTGATTCTGTCTCTTAGGCTTATGCCCAGCATGGCGCGTTCTATCGCTCTTTGTGTTGTTTTTAATCTTGTTGCTGATTTGATAGTTAGCGACATTGTCTCGGTTCCATATGTTAATACCGGCAGTATACACATATTAAACACCTCTTTCTTCAAGTTGACTGGTATTTTTGGGTTTTTAATTATGAATCCTAATTTTCCAGTAGCTGCCCATGTTAGTCGGATTCTTCTAGTTATTTCAGCAGTCTGGTTCTCTATGCCTAGTTTTAATGTGTGGCCTAAGTATACATATTCGTCTACATTTTCCAATGTGTCATTTCCGACTCTTATGTTGATGCTTTCTGAAGACATAACTTTTGTTTTTTCCAAGTTCATGGAGAGGCCTATTTCTTCCGACGTCGCTTTAAGTTCGCTTAACATCTCTTGTAGGTCTTCGGGGTTGGTGCTTATGAGTACGATGTCGTCTGCAAAGCGAAGGTGGTTTAGGCGTTGGCCATCGATGTTAATGCCCTTTTTTTCCCAATTCAGTTTTTTAAATGTTTCTTCGAGGGCAAGGGTAAACAACTTTGGAGAAATTGTATCTCCTTGTCTCACTCCGCGTTTGGTACTTATTTTATTTGTTGTGAGGTCTTCTGTGATTTTAATTTGTATTGTGGCGTTGTCATATATATATATTTCAAGGTGCTTCTATATCTAGAGTCTATCCTTGCGCTATCCATGGCTGTGAAAATTGCCCAGAGCTCTATCGAGTCGAATGCTTTGTTATAGTCTACAAACCCTAGATATAGTGGGATGTTGTATTCCCTGCACTTCTCTATTAGTGTACGCATTGTCTGAATGTGGTCCGCTGTACTGTACCCCTTGCGGAAACCCGCCTGTTCCGGAGGTTGGTATTCATCCAGTTTATTCGTCAATCTGTTCGTCATAATTTTCGTAAACAATTTGTACGGGTGTGGTAGAAGACTTATAGGTCGGTAGTTGTTTAAATTTAATGTATCTCCTTTTTTATGTATTAGAATCACTTGCGCGTTTTGCCAGCCTTCAGGTATTTTGTTTTCGTTAAGGCATTTGTTTAATAGAATTTTCATGGCTTCTGTTGTGGCCGCACCTCCTAGTTTTAGCATCTCAGTCGTGATACCATCTTCACCTGGTGCTCGTCCGTTTTTCATCTGTGTCAAAGCGTACTCTATTTCGTTCGTTGTAATGTCTGGTATCTCTTCTGATCCGACATTTGTTATTTTCTGGAGATGTACATTTGGTGGTTGAGGATTGGATGATGAATAGAGTTCCTTGTAAAATGTTTCAACAATTTCGACCATGTCTTTATTCTCGTGTTTTATTTCTCCTTTTTTGTTCTTTATTTGGTACACTCTCATTTTTCCCCTTGCCCTTTCTCTCTTTAGTACCTTCATGTTTTTGTTATTTTCGATTACCTCTTTTATTCTTTGTGTGTTTCGATTTCTTACATCTTCTCTGATTTTCTTCTTTATGTCTTTATTTAACTTTGAATATTCTGGTGTGCCCTTTTTTGTATTTCTTCTCTTTTTAAGTAACTTTTGTGTTTCTTCTGTGATCCGGGATGTTTTGTTTCTTTTACTCTTACTGCATATCTTCTTACTTACGGTTTGTATATCGTTCTTTATTTTTGCTTCCAGTGTATTTATTTCCATTTTCGTCAATTCCTCTGTTTGTGATAGTTTTTTATCTAGCTCTTTTTGGAATGTGTTCATATGTTCTTTTAATTGTTCGTTCGTAGGAAATCTCTTTGGTCTTATAAGTTTGTTCCTTTCTGATCTCGTATCTATCTCTACCTTTGCCCTTATAAGTCTATGATCACTGCCCGTGTTGAATTTGTTTAGAACTGTGACATCCTTTATAATATATGTTTTGTTTGATATGATATAATCTATCTCGTTTTTTGTTTTTCCGTCCGGGCTTCTCCATGTCCATCTTCTCTGCGGGGGCTTGCGAAAGAACGTATTCATGCAATACAGGTTTTCGCTTTGCAGATAATTAATTAGCATATTTCCTCTATCGTTTATAAGACCAAGTCCAAATTTTCCTCTATTCGGCATGTTGTCGTCGTTTGAGCTTCCTATTTTGGCGTTAAAGTCGCCTATTATCATGGAAAATTGTGCTTTTTCTGATTTTCGTGCTAGCGAGATATCCTCGTATAGTTGTTCAACCTCCTCCGTTTCGGCTGTGCTGGTGGGGGCGTAGACCTGGATCACTTGAAGTTTGTATCTTTTGTTTATCTGCAGGACAGTATAGATTACTCTTGGTGATATCGATTTCATTTTGATAATCATATGTTTTATATTTTTGTGGATTAGGATACCTACGCCACCTATATGTGTTCTTTCTTCGCTATTGTTTTGGTATAGGACATGCCCGGACTTTAACGTTGTGCATTGTTCTTTGGCTAGTCTTGTTTCGCTGAGACCAAGAATATCCCATTTAATCTGGTTTAGTTCTTCTTCTAGTTCTAATTGATGTTCTATAGACCTCATTGTTCGTATATTGTACGTGGCTATGTAAAGCTTAAATTTACTACCATTTATATTATTTAGTGGTTTGTGCGAATTTTTGCCTCCCCCAGAATCCATGAGGCGGACCCCTTTCGGGGTGTACTTACCAGTAATTTACTACCAAAATTTTAAGCCATCTGCTTATTAAGTCACTTTGGCTTAGGTTAAGTCGGATTGATTTAGATTAAGCCACATTAGTTTAGATTAAGTCATATTTTGCATTATTTTTATTTCTGAGTTACATAAAACTGATGGAGGTTGAATCCTGTACATTTATAACCTAATTGTAAAATAATTCGGGAGTTTAGTTTCCATTAAATAATTTCTTTAAATATAAATTATTCTTCAGATTTTCTAAATGACTCAAGTTGTATTGTTTGAATTTATCATATCTTTACAATTCTTACAACCCCGACTTACGTCAACAGTAAGCGCGCATACCCACGTAGGTCAACAACAAAGTCACAACTGAAGTCATATAGTAAACAGAAAAGGCATTGACGATTGTTCTGTATTAACCTTGCGACATTGCCCAAGTGAATAATATTTGTATTGTCAAAGATTTCATATACAGAATTGCTTATTCTATTATAATATTTTCACGTATGTATTACTCTAGTCATACACAACTACAAACAAATGTATTTATTAGGTACATATTAAATTTATTTATTGTATTTTGTTACCCTAACGAATATTGAGGATGATATGCCATTTAAAAAATATCCCTGTTTGTTAGATCTGATGCTCTTAGAAAAATTTGAATTTAATCCACCACCCTACGTAACAGCTAATAGGGCTATATTACTTAAGTGCTCAGGTTATCTTCTACTCGCGGACTACATCTGTAGCAGATTACTTATACCGTTTGCTTAAAATTGTAGGGAACATAGAGAAGAAGTGTTTTAGAGCAATTAATATATATTTTACCAAGAGAAAACAACATGGGATATGCACTGTTGTAGTAGTTGCCTAAGTACCTCCTGAAAACGGGGTCTACACATTTAAACTTTCTAATACCGTTTTGCTGTTGAATTTACATTAAAGGAAACACTCTGTATCGTATCCCGCTACGTTCTATATAGCGCATACGCCCTGTAATCAATCTATAGCTGCACAAGCCTTCAGTATCTCGACAAGCCCTGGCAAATATTTACGATCACTGCGTGTGGATACATGCTGACTGCTCGTAGATATTCTCAAACTAGCGTTGTTCATTCTTCAGTCAAAGCTTTGGAGAAGTTCCCCATTTTGCTTCCGTTTTCGAGCCATGGCCTAGCCTTTGCAAGCCTGAAAATTCCGCTCAACTTTGACGATAACCTATTTATAGTCTGGCCAGCTTCCTGCTCAGCCACACACCATTTAATTTACTGCACCCAGCTAATTTTATTTGTGTTTATTATTTTAACGTGCACTTGCTAATTTGAAAGGTCCTGGAATAAGATTCTATACGTGTAAATTACTAAATAATTTTGTATGTGTTTATACCGTGTGAATAATGTAAGACTATACATTGGCAACTTTGTTTTAGCATTAATCAATTTACCTATGCTAATAACAATTGTCGCTTTTGAAATTAAAATAAAATAATTTAATTTCAATTAATTTCTATAGTCACGGTGTTGGTATTTTGTTTACAAACACCATGGTAACATTAAGTAAATGCCCTATGTCTAATTTTACATAATTCAGCCATGTACAGTCTTACATTATTCTCACTGTGTATAGTTGTCAGGGTGAAAGAAGTTTTGCGCTTAGTGCATTAACATGACTTACATCTGTTGAGTTTTCTTTTTTCGTGACGTCACGCCAAGCAGATAGTATTACTTAGGCAATGTTTTGAAATTCACTGTTCTTTGCGGTTTGTAAGAGTACCTGGGGTTTAGGCCCTCACATGCCACTTTAAATTTGGATAAAAAGTCTTCTACACTTTAACATTTGAATAATGTATCTGGCCTTTGCGTTTACTCTCAGTTTGTAGATAGGAACTGTTAAAATTTGCAAAAACATGAAGCTGTCCTCCAGTAGGGTTCACGGGTTGAAACTAGAATGTGAGCAAACGAAAATGAAATCAAGCTTGACTTTGAAAATTGAAACATATGTCGATTATTAATTCATTTTATGTTGATGTTCTAGAATGAAATGCACATACATAACGTAAGCCATTGCGTAACTGTGACCGTCATGTCAAAATTTTATTTGAAAATTAACGAAAAACCCACACTTAAACAATGTTACATCTGTTACGTCAATCATTTTGATTATAAAAACTTTTTGTTCTTCATTAAACATGTGTAATTTAAAATTTGATAATTTAAAGAACTTGATACTTCTACTATTGTAATAATGGCAGATATTTAAATTAAAACATCAGAAGTAGTAGAACACATTAAAATTTTTTAAAGTCAAGTTTGATTTCGTTTTCATTTGCTCACATGTTACCTTCAAACAATGGTAAAGAAAAGCCTATGTGTTTATACAATTTGTTGATTTACAAGACACATAAAACAAAAAGAAAATTGAAGAAAACTATGATTAACTCGCAGAAAACCCTACGTGCGAGATAGCTGTGGCCACTCGCAAATAAGTGCATAACATACATTAAACAATATAAAAAGTTGAGTCAAAATAATTGCATTTAAAAAACGCAAACGTCAAATATGCCATAAAGGACGGCCATGGCTTAGAGCCGACACTGTCAAAATCGGGCGCGATTTACACACATATTATTCGCTGACGGACACATGCTTTCGAGCTTGCAAATGCTCCTCACAGTTAAACGCAGGACTTACCTCATTTTGACTGTGAACATTTTCTGGTAAATTAAAGTGGGCTCATGGAAGCTGCTGCGCGCCCTGAAATTAGATTCACCTACAGTTGCATCTTTTAATACTTGGATTGTGTGATGCGTAGAAAGCTCACACACATAAGGCTGGGAAACTCACGATTGGTGGAAAGACCTTTGATATTGCTAAATTCGCGTCTTCCAAAAGTGCGTCTTGGACTGCTTCAGAGATATGGTCACCTTGTATATGGTGAAATTGCGTTCGCTTGATTTAAAAACGCTCTTTGTTGTATTTAAACTAGTGTTCAGCAAACTGTTTACTGCAGTCCTCATGTAGTTTTTATTTAATTCGCTTACATACATACATATATAATCTGTAACTCCTTATAGTACCGTTTACACAGCGTCGGAGTGCCGGGCTCACCGAGCCGCTGAGGGTACCTGTATTTTTAAATTTGGCGGAGGTACTTGAGGTAGTAGAGCCTGTCTAAGCTAGAACACTACGCGCGCTTTCCAGATGTTCACCCATCCAAGTACTTACCGAGCAGACTGGAGCTTACCTTTTACAAGTGTCGTGAGGTATGCAAGGCTTTATTTAATTCGCTTTAAGGTTATTTACCCACAACGCACTTATGGAGTCGCAGATACGTGCAGCTCCCATAGAACTGGCGGCGACTAACTTTTTCAAGTTACATCCCGCGATTGCAAGGTTCGCTATGTAACGCCACACACAAGAAATTTGCACAGGAATATCTCTATACACTTTTGCAATTCTAAAATATACTGCCTAAATCTAATTTACAATAATGAAACATAGACAATACAGCTTGGCTTACCTTTTAGATTTGAAAATAAGCATCAGAGGCTAGGGCTATAGGCCTGTTTCAGGATCTCACCTTTAGTTGGGGCCAGTTTAAATGTTTTATGAATGTTATCTTAATAGAATTGTTTGAAATTTTCTGCAATATCTTCGTTTGTAGATCACACTGCAGTTTCGCGCATGTTACAGTCAAGTAGCCATTTTTAAAGGTCTGGAAATAAAGTAAAGTTGAAATCTCGGAGCTGAGTACTGCACACATTTCCTGAATCTGGGCTTTTCCATGGTGTGACCGTCTCATTACATCACCGGCTGATGGTGATCTAAACAATAACAAAATAATTTTTCAACTTTACCGGCTATTTTGACTTTTTAACCTTGGCAACCTTGTAAGCCTGTTGCAAGTAGTAAACGGGTTTAAACTTGTAACAGGAGGTGCATATGGAGAATTCTGGGCTACATTCGTTGGCGTTGGAGTACACATAGTTAAATTATTCGATAGCAATTAGTAACTCTAGCTACTACTTTTTGTGGAGCTCACGTATACAGTGAAGTCCATTTATAATGCAAAATGACCATATTGCAAGTTAAATGGTCCGCCCACTTTATCATTGGAATATAGGCAACCCATTATACACCAATTTAAAAATGCCATTTATGTATTGTTTATTGCACGGCCTGCTGCATTGTGTGGTTTATTGTTTTGTTACCTGTCAAATTATACAAGGTGTTTTTTTAAATTTTCATAAAGAATTAAGATTTAAAACTAACGATTTATTAAACATGATCTATGCAGACGAAGAAAAAATAGACATGTGTGTAGTGTATCACTCCGGATTATCATTAGGTAATATTACGGATCATTGTAGTGTAAAATATCCTAACACACCAGTCCTTAATGTGTCTACAATATCAAGAACAGTTAGAAAATTTGCAAGTACAGGCTGTGTGGCACTACAAGAAAAAAAACATCTACGAAGAACAGTAACACATAAACTTGACCAATTAAACGTAGTGCAAGCCGTTACAGAAAATAAAAATATCTTTACTAAAAGGATTGCCAATGAAGTAATTATTAGTTTTATTACTAATATCGATTATTACAACAAAATCACATAAAACTCAATTCTTGTATTGTTCCGCAATCAGTTCTTTATCCAAATTACTCGAAATTACATCACGCAGATCTATTGAATTTTGCACTGTTGCTTCTGAACTGAAAGTGCAGTTATTTATACCACTTCCATTTATCTACATATATTATATTATTTTTTAAATTAAACAATAAATTATTTAGACATGACTTTCTAAGACATTGGTGATTCGTATACTTCATGAACACGAATACAAAAGTTACAAATATGGCAACCATCAAGAGCTTCTTAAAAATGATTTTGAAAATAGTACGGTGTTTTGTGAAGCACTAATAAACAGAATATTTAATGAAAACATTCTATCGAATCACATGCTGTTCTCTGATGAATGCACATTTCGTTTATTTGAGATCGTAAATTCTCAAAACGTAGGTAGGCGTCTTCTTAATCCAGTTTTCCTTAAATATTATCCACTGTTTCCCGGATCCTAGGTCTTGGCCAACGAAGAATTTGCATGAATTTCAAGAATCACATACACAGTATCGACAATCTGTAAATACTTGGTGTGTTATTATGAACGGCAAGGTTATAGGACCAATATTTATAGATGGTACTCTAAATAGTGCCAAATAGTTGCATCTATTACAAGTGCAGCTACCTCAAGCAATCATAGATGCTAATATTAATTAATGGAGCCCGCCCTTATTGTACCGGGGAGGTAGTTAATTATCTTAACGCCAGAGTTCCTTTGTGGATTGGAAGACGGGGCATTATTAATTGGCCTCCGAGGTTTTCCGATTTTTCTCCAAATGACTTTTCTATGGGGGTATTTGAAGAATAAAATTTATATAGTAGAACCAGCTGAAAACATCGACACATTAAAAGAGAGATTAATTAAAACATACCTGTTAATTTTGTTAATAATTCCATCACAGAATTTAACAATCGTTTAGCCTTCTGTTTGGAAATGCAAGGTGGGCACTTCGAGCAGTTATTATAATAGTCGTAATTGCTTGTTGCTGTTTCTATTTCTTCATTTTTATATAATTCATTTTCGTTATTAAATAATTCTTTTTAACTATGAACATGCTTTATTTTGAGGTTAACCTTTCTTAACTAACTAGCTGGTAATGAATGGGCGCATTCAGACAACACAGCAGTTGTACAACTGTAATTATTGTTAGATATTATCTACATAATTACCTATTTTCCTACTAAACTAATTGTTTAATTTTGAATTAAACAGATATAAATTTCAGTCCAAATTTACGAAATATATTCACATTTTAAAAGCCAGCGTTGTTTCGCAATCAAACTAGTTAAAGACCAGAAAACTGCAACTTGCAAATTGCGCAAATAAACGACCCACAAGTTCAGCGCACGGACTTGCAAACGCATGTGGAACTATAACAGCTTACCGCCTGCTGAGTAGTTGTTTTGTAATATTAGAATCGTTCCACTAATCTACACTTTGCACTTTGATATGTTGTTATTTAGTTAAGCAACTAATTTTTTTATAAATAGACCGTTTATTTTTGTAATAAATCAATCGATATCTAATGTTTGATTCATTCGCAACTTTGCTGCCCTCTTCCAAGCCATAATTCATCAAACGTGAGGCTGCGTTTTAAGGGTAGCAACATCATCATCCCTTTAAGTGCCATTGACTACATTGGCTTAATACATGAATGCAGTCTCATTCATGTGCTAAAAAATTAGGGGTAAAGAACCAGTGCAATCAACAGAAACCTGATCCAGCCTCCAGGCATTTCTGTTCACTAATTATTCTTTAATTTATTTTACTAACCTCATCCAACAATGTTTATTCATTCATTTGTTCAAAATAATAAAAATAATTAAACTGTGGTTGTGTCGTCTGAATGCGCCCAATGTATAATGGGTTGCCTATATTCCAATGATAAAGTGGGCGGGCCATTTAGCTTGCAATATTGCATTATAAATGGACTTCACTGTATATATGAAACAAAGAAATTTTCCGAAAAGAGTAACAGAGTGATCAATGTAGGAAAACAATAGAAAAAATTCATGGGTGAAGTGGATCTGTTAGAGTAGCTAATTTTGTATTGCAGAATATACCTGTGTATTATTTTCTTCATTTTATGGGAACACATTTTGTCAATCCTTGGTGACAGTATTGTAACAACATGATCAAGCAAGGACTTCTCAATTCTCCGAAGCGAATTTGTTAAATCTAGCTTTTTGTATGTTGGGTAAATTGACGATATCAAGAAAGAAAAAAGGATGTCTAGCATCTTTAAATCAAGTAGATTTTAGTTCAGTCTACAAATTGTAAACTTACTGTTCAAGATATTAACAAAACTCATTATAGGTTAGTAATATCTGACTATACGTTTCTAATAAAATTGGGTGTTTATTAACTATAAAAAAGAACTTTAATACAAGGATTTAATTTTCAGATTGCGATGAAAGGTAAAACTTATCACGCCGTTTTCGAAAGTGCAGCTTTCGCATATAGAAATACATTTTATGGCGATTTTATATCATTTTTAGTAATTTTTACGATAATAATTAATAAACATCAATGTTAATTTCCTCTTGCACTTAATCATCGACTTCAATTATAATAAACGCCGTGGCGACCTACAGCGGATAATTTAATTTCTGCGATTTACAAACGTGACTTAATAAACCGAAGTTAACTTGTTTTTGAAGCCTGGTGATATCATTTCGCATCCTGCAGAGGGACTGAGAAGTGTTTACAAATTACCTTTTATTATAGTGCTTGAGTTTTCTACTGTTTCTCATTAAATCCATTAGCGTTTTCGTTGCCGTAACTTAGCGATTCCTTAAACTCCTGACCTCCAGCAGCAGGCAGCCAGCTTCGGTCGGAACTGCATTCAGCTCGAGGAGCAGATTTTCCTTGTTTCAAGTAGTTATGAAAACGCTCTCACGTCCTAGATAAATAATAAGCGATTAGGCGTCTTATCAATTTAGTATCAGCGCTGACTCGTCTATTTACTTAAATTATATGTTTAATTTCTTTCCTGGGATAAGCAATAATTACATATTCCGGCGCAGCATTAACTGGGAGTAATTGCTGATAATGGCGCTGAGGCAACAATAAAATCTTCACGGTTAGTAAAACGGGGCATACGGGCACAATGCCGGCTGAGATGTTGGTAATTTAAATAGAGACCTCTCTAAATAGTTCTCGAAATCGTTGCCAATTTGCATTCCCGCGAAAATAAGTCCGTAATTTTGCTAAATAGCGTGCTTTGTGGTGTTGTAATGTGGTACAGTGACTCACGCTCGCAACACTTTTGCCTGCCGGTTGTTCTGGCCACAATTACAATTGTAAATCGTGCGTGGTAATAATACACCACTGCAATACATATTCCTGCATCGTCCACAACGAGTTGCATCAAAATTGCCGCACCCTCTGGAAAATCGGAGCTTTATTGAATCTTTGGTGGTGATTTTGTTGTAAATACAACTTTTTAGAGTGTGTTAGTCGCTAACAATGATAGTTATAACACTCTTCAAAGCAAGCCAGATAGCGAATTGTGAATACCCAAAAATTTTTCTATGCCCAATGCGTTCAACGAATTACTTACAGCCGCGCTCAATAAATTCGGGTGGTCTCTTGGGGCAATTTTGGCTTCATTTAAGTTGATTAATTTTGACTTAGTAAATCACTATAGCAATGGCGTCATTACATGTTTTTCGTGTCAGTTGATGTCAAATTCAAGGTTAGCAAGTTAGGTTTTGTTTGTTATTTAACACAGACGCAAAACCTAACCTGATAATCTCCAATGAGACTGTATGATAGAAGTATCACCTACACTATGCAATGAAAGTATCCTGTTTTCTTCCTAGTAAAGTAACTTCTCCGGATGATGGGAGGGTTAATACTAAACTGATTGCATGTAGATATAAGGGCCACTAATTTAATTAACCAACAACTCGTAAATCTAAATTGGAAAATTCTCCGATATTAGGAGTATCGTAACTTTCAATAATGATGAAATCTCAAAAGTTGCCTCTATCAAATGCAAACACACTGATAAGCTATAACTTTTTAATTAATGTAAGATATATTATTTTTATCTGTTAGTACATATAAGTATCGAGTGTGAAAGAGGCAGTTCCTCGTACTGGTGCATCTATATACGTAATCCTAAATTTATGACATTTAAAAGTAAATATTTGGAAGCAATTCCAATATCAAATTCGCGACGTGATTACGCTGCGCTCACAGTAAAATTGCTATTATAGATGCATGTTTATCACACACACACATATTCAAAACTTAAAGTACCTATAAAATGCAAATCGAACATTAACGCAGCAATAAATCTAGCATAAACTAGACAGACGATTTCAACATAACAAGAATCTCAATAAAGTGATATGTAAAGTGTTAGCTGCCGCATTCAATGTTGATCAAAGCGACTGATGTGGCCTCTACCCCTTACAAGTTCTACAACGGACGACGCTTTCGCAAGCAGCATGCAAATTCAAGAAAACCAATAAAAATATAAGTTAACAGTGAAAACCACAAAAGAAAAGAGCTCTGCAGCGATAGGTATTACATATTAGAGTGCAAACTCCAAGTGCTTTTATAACCCTTACTTCTAACTGTTATCGGATCAACGTACTTTCCCTTCAGTTTTAGGGAATCAGAGGTGAAGATTCGATTTTAGGTGTAACAATGTCTTAAGTACTGTTCTAGTCTCCGGTGAGGTCACCCACCTAGAAAAGACGTGTAAGGACAAATTGTAACTAATGTTTTCGTAATATAGCTCACTTGTTCATATCTCCTACTAGTCCACTAAAAATGTGAAGTAAAGGAGATATTCACGATCACTAAAATTCCACATTTTCAGACACAGTGGAGAGACGCACACATTTCCTACAATTTTTCGTAGTCGTAAGGTGCATGTTTTTCTTTTGCACTTTTTTTTCGGAAGCCCCATCATTTTTTAAATAAAAGATCAATTTGTCGAGTTTTACTACTTCAGTGAGGCGAAATACCTAGAATTTTCCTAGCTGAACAGGAAACTGCAACTGCATCAATTCCTATGGCAACCCAAATGTCTAGCCTTAACAAATAAATTCGACAACAGAACAAAATCACAGTCTTCACGACATCAAATGTCATATTTCTAGCCTTCAAACGTCAAAAATCAATAGTTTCTGATACATAACTTAAACAACGGCTAATCTCAAATAGAAGACATAATACACAATTGAAAGAGAGATGCTGCTAGCACTCAGGCCAATTGCATGTCTGCACCAAATCCAAATTTCACAAAGGCAGAAAAAATCTGCGATGTCTTTTTTGAATTCGCCTACAACTTGATTTGCTCAGTTTACGGTAAGAAATAGCTAACTTTAGTTAATCAAGCAACAATATCTGCTTATATCGGAATGAACGTAACAAGTTATTGCAAGTGATAATGACAGTTGCTCATAAGTTTTTAAGAATGCCATTTCAAAAAATACAGTCTTTATTTAAACAAATGATTAACAATTTTATAAGAATTTAACTAAGAAGAAAAAAAAAAGAGGAAAACGATGGCTAGTTGATAATAAATGAAAACCAAATGTAACTCTCAATCTAAAATAAACACGTTAGGAAACAGTAGAATTGATTTTACACATAACATTTTATTAATTAGACTATAACATCAGATTTGACATTTTTAGCTTTAAAACTTTACAGAAAGCTAAACGATTACTATAATTTGCTTTTAACAAAACATTTAATCTGTGCGAATAGTTTCTTCTACGTATAAGTTGATCTAATATATGGGGTAGCACAGTTGGTACAACGTTAGGCTTGCAGTAAGCAAGCCCTCGGTTCGAACCACACGGTGGGCGGAATTTTTTCGCAGCCTTGGCGATCGTTATCGGGTCCCGTGAGACCATTCACAGTTGGGCACCAGATTATCTGTGCTCTACTCAGAACCACGGACCTAAGAGATAAAGTAACAAGGCCAACACATCACCAAGACACACACCAATGGTTGCTATGTAAGCATAAAAGGCTCCAACTTTGTAATTGGGAACACGGAACAAGTTGAGCACTGCACCGCCAGATGATAGAGTACAAAGCACGTACGTACGTACATAAGTTGATATAAGACATACTACTCTAACTATCGTCAGGTTGGACAGTGTACTTACCCTTTAAAAGTCGTTATGTCTAACAGACAAAGGAAGTGTGTTAGATAATAGTCATTATATCTTTTCGAAGTAATACAGTAACATACCATTAGCAAAAGCAATGAATAACTACAAAACAAATTACAGTGGCGTCAAGCATCTTGACATTCTTAACTATAAGAAATCTCCCTTTAAACAGATAAAATCAAAACGAGAGGATACTCAAAGTATATTTTTACAGTGCCAAGTTAAAAGTCCATAAATACACTAGAAGTGTAAACTGGAGAAAAGCGATGGGAATAAAGTTAAATATTTCCAGCTTTCTAAAGCCGGCGAAGCAGTCATTTCAACCAAGGGGCAAGTCGGGAGAATTTAATTTTCATTGCACGTGTACAGGCCCGCTAGGATAACGCTAAGCTCGTTTTGAATTTAACATTTATGTGTTTTTTTAGAAACGGATTGTACCATTGCACACCAAGTTATTTTGCATTGATAAGCCTCGTTTATTGGTTATCCGCCCAAGAATCTCTTTGCTTTCAGTTTGTTGATATTCAAACAGTTTAAGGCTATTAAGTGTTACTTTTTGTCGAGCATGCAATACGACTGAAGTGAGTATGAATTTTTTGTAGAACCAGCATAATTTCCAAATAAATATTATTCTTAAATTTTAAATTAATGTTTGACACTGTCAAATTGGTAAGAGATTAAATACATGGCAATGAGCCAGTGTGAACATTTAGGTAGTGGTTGTTAAGAAAAAAAAATGTAAATGTGTAATATGGCCGGCTTGTATCGGTATTTTGAATTTTAATTTTTAAGAGCTTATATATATATATATATATATATATATATATATATACAAGAGGAAAGCTAAAAAGAAAAGTAATGAATATCAATTCCGAAGAAATTCCCGATATAGACAGAGAAGAAGTGAGAAATGCCTTGAATGACATGAAAAACAATAAAGCGGCAGGCAAAGATGGCGTCCTGGCGGAAATGATAAAAGAAGGGGGAGATATGGTGCTGCATGCAATAGTGGTTCTATTAAATAAGTGCTTGCACGAAGGCACTATACCATCAACATGGAATGAAGGAAACATGGTTTTGCTATTTAAAAAGGGAGATAAAACAGACTTAACAAACTATAGACCCATCACCCTACTCTCCCAAATATACAAACTTTATACGAAGATCTTAACAAATAGGTTAACGAACAAGTTGGATAGTTACCAACCAGTAGAACAAGCTGGGTTTAGAAGCGGATTTAGCACCATCGACCATCTACACACTGTCAAAATTCTGATTGAAAAAGCAACAGAATACCAAATACCATTATATATAGGATTGGTAGATTACGAAAAAGCTTTTGACAGTGTGGAAAAATGGACAATACAAGAAGCGTTACAAAATAGCAGGGTTGACCATAGATATGCTAAAATCATACAGAATATTTATGAAAAGGCTGTATCAACTGTTCAACTTCACAACAACACGAACCAAATACCTATAAGAAGAGGAGTTCGCCAGGGCGACACGATTTCGCCCAAACTATTTACAACAGCACTGGAAGATGTTTTCAAACGACTACCATGGGAAAACAAAGGCATCAGTATAAATGGAATGAGACTAAACCACCTCCGCTTTGCCGACGATATTATCGTAATTTCTGAAAC
This sequence comes from Agriotes lineatus, assembly GCA_940337035.1. Lineage (NCBI taxonomy): Eukaryota > Metazoa > Arthropoda > Insecta > Coleoptera > Elateridae > Agriotes > Agriotes lineatus. Next base: position 93,051 of record CALNHX010003368.1, on the reverse strand, counting down.
GAAAGAAGAACTGGAAGTCATGTTAAATGAATTAAATCAAGAATCAAAAAGAATAGGATTAAAAATTAATCAAAACAAAACAAAAGTAATGACAAACACTGACGAAGAAGTTACGGTAAAGATAGAAGAGACAAATATAAAGCAGATCAAAATGGGGAAAGAAAATCAAAAAATTGAGATAACAAGAAGGACAAGACTGGGATGGGCAGCTTTCGGCAGGTTGAGCTATATTTTGAAAAACGAAAATATTCCACTGCATATGCGACGCCGGATATTTGACCAATGTGTACTCCCAGTCCTAACATACGGAGTACAAGTCTGGACTTTCACAAAACACAATATAGACAGACTCGCTAAGACCCAAAGAGCAATGGAAAGATCAATGTTACACATACGACTAAAGGACAAAATAAGAAATGAATGGATTCGGCAGCACACAGGAGTAAAGGACGTTGTTAAACATGCAAGCCAGCTGAAGTGGAAATGGGCAGGGCACAACGCTAGATACGATGACAACCGATGGAACTACATCATTCAACAATGGAGACCCTGGACCAGAAAAAGACAAAGAGGAAGACCACAACTACGATGGGCAGACGACATAAAGAAAGTAGCTGGGCCCGACTGGATGAAAAAAGCCCGCGACCGAAACAAATGGAGAGAGATTGAGGAGGCCTATGTCCAATACTGGAATGAAAGAGGCTAACAAAGAGATTAAACTTGACCAAAATTTGCTACATTTAGTTTCAAATTGGTTGCCTCGGGTAAAACTCAAATACCCATGGGTTGGGTGTACTCAAACAGGAATAGTACAGTCTTGTAATAAATTGTATAATGTGTTTAGGTATATACAAAGTAATTCGTAATTAAGAAAATGTTATGTACAAAAATATAAAATAAAAGGTGAGCGGATGGCCCCGCGAGCAAATGCTCGACTCTCAGGCAGTGGCTACCATGCTAACACCTGTGGTAGTCGTTATCCCCTAACAATCGAACTCTTCCTCAATTTCGACGGGCAAGACTAGCCACCTACCAGACTTACGAGTTAAGAGGGCCAATAGAACCAAAACTGCGTGGAATAAACAGACCACTGGCCTAATATAAGAGGAAGAAGAAGATATAAAATAAAGCCTCTTTTGGTCTCTTGTGTTCTGCCTCACGGACCGGATCGCAACCAAAATAGCACCTTAGTTTTGTTCGGTTGCTGCGCCTCGACCCTCTTAAAGGAAGTTGGAATGTGGAACTGAGTGCACGCTGTACTTGAAGCGGATCTGTAACAGGCTATATTTATGCCATCAATTACATGGCGCTCGTTTGTTATGATTGTGCGGGCGGACAAATTCAATTGAATAAAGTGTTTGACAGTGATGGTGACGTTCTCGGCTAGTGTATTACGTCTGGCTGGATGTGGCGCTCCCTTTATGCATAAATTTGGGACTTTGCGGAGTGGTATGAATTGAAAGTTTGTACTTATTGCCAAGTCCGTCTTTGGCAGTTAGAATTGCTGAGAAACTCGTTGGAGGTTTCGCAGTCGGCCTAGCCTCACTGCAGGTGGAACAATTTGGCCGCGTCTAGGCACCTGGATTATGCAGACCTGGAAATATCTTCTTGTACGCAGGCAAGTCGGGTTTAAAGTTAAATTTATGCAAAGGTTGGCATAATAATGGCCTGGGCGAATCGACGGGTGCTGGAATGTAAACGGAGTTTCTAGTAAGATCAGAAGCCGACCGGTACTAGCTGGGTCAGTTGGAATCCGAAAAGCGGGAGCCAGGCGCCGGAGGGGACCTGGTGATCAGCATCGGGTTCAGGTCTCAAGACTCAAGTGTTTCGAAATGACTGTGGATTTTCCTTTTATTTCTAGAGCGGGGTGGAGACGGAACTGCTTGGCATACCGGTTTAAGTTACATCCGCGCATAGCGGCTAAGATTGTTTTATCGCAATTCAGAACGCTATGGAGATGTAGTAGAGGATTGTAACGGGAATTAGTGCCATTCAAATTTTTAGCACACTATTTGTTCCTTGTGACAGTAAAAAAGTAAAAAGTTAGTTTTTCGCCCAACTTACAGTTACGACAGACAGTTACAGACAGGCAGTAAACAACAACCGTAAGAGTAATGCCTAGGCATAAAGGTAACGCCTTGTCTGTCAAGTCACATACGTTGTCACTTTTATGACGTTTGAAAATAAAATATTGTATACAACTCGTACATAATAGGCTTTATTGTCTCGGATTTTTTAATTTGATTCGCTCATTTCACACGCTTGTCAAATAAACCGGGTTCTAGAATAAAGCCTTACATTATGTATTAGTTGTATAAACTACTAATACTGTGTATAATTACTGATGACGTATTTAGAAAAGAAAATATTAACTAGGACGTGTATTCTCACCTTCCAATTACTTTTTCTTTACTTAAAGATATACAAATATCGTATTAAAAGGCACTTAAATAATAATTATATTTTTACTATCCGTTCTGCATACGCAAATTATATACAGTTGTACAAATCCCAAAGAATGCGCGTTACTATCGCGTACCTTATTGCTTAGCGTAAGAAGGTGGGCTTTTTGAAAAAGAGCTAATTTAAACTTTTTGTACGTTGTTATTTTAAGTAAGAATAGTTTTACTTTTGTTTACGTTTTTTTATTATGATTTAATTTATTTAGAATAAACTGTTTATTTCTTCAAAATACTTTTACAATGTAAACTACCTTCTTTTACTTTACTGTTAATCTCTTAGTACGCTGTTCTTCAACTCTGAATTTATTACCTGAATTTAATAACAATAACACAGTACCTCACACAAGATATCTGTGATATAAATTTTTCATTTACGAAAATTACGAGTTGTCTGCGTTGAACAATTACTTAAACAATCAACACAGAGTCAATTAGTATCAGAGTATCTTAGATCGACTGTCCATCGGTTTTGGCGCCTATTTAGGCAACCGTAAATTGATTTACTCGTGTTTGCAGTTCGTGAATTTTCTCTCTATAGGTCTTTAGAAAGCAAACTTGAGGTCAAAGTTAGTAGAGTACAATACTAAATATGTCGGCAGCACGTCATACCTCTACGTTCAAGCTTGTGATTTTTGGGTTCGATTAATGGAGGAGAGCAGAAGCCCATTACTGGCGCGTTATTTATTTATTTCGTACTCAGCCAACAGCCGTTAGGCCAATTATAAGCGTCGCTGTTATAACTGGTACTCCCGGGTAAGGGCTGATAATTCCTTCAAAAACCTCCTGGTCCTCCAAGTATGGAGGACTCTAGAATAATTTTCAAAATCGCACGCTCCCCAGCTATCACGCTAACTCCTGTGGTAGTCTTTAACCCCTAACTAGGAAACTATTCCTCGATTTCGACTAGAAAGAGTAGTCACCTACCCGATTTGCAAGTAACGAGGGCCCATAGAACTACAACATTGTGGAACGAAAGAGGCCACTAGCCTAATGTAAGTGGAAGAAGATATAGTATATGTTAACTTTAAAAAAGTACAGTAGCTTCCCAATGAATAAAGGTATTAGAAAAAGTGAGAATGCATCCAGACTACATGAAGATGATAGAGAATATGTACAGCAAAAGATATCAATATAGTGTAATCTACCCTGATTGTTGCGGAATTTTTAAATTTAATTTCAATTTAATCCCTGTGAAGGGTGCTTATTTAAACTTGACCAAAATTTACTAAATATTCAAAGTGGTTGCCTCAGGTAAAGGCCAGATGCCTAGCATCCGTTCTACTCAAATGTACAAAATACAGGAACAACACAGTGTAAAATTAACTAGTATAATGTATTTAAGTAGATACAACATAGTTCTTAGTTAAGGAAAATATGATGTACATAAAATATTATAAAGAAAAATTCTTTCTGTGGAGTGGTTCTGCTATTTTGATGTTTCTGGACACTTGGCAACCCACACGGTTCGTGGTTTGGCCCGGTTGCTGCCCCTGGATCCTCTCAAAGATTATTAGGAGCAGGTAGGCGCGGATGATCTATAGCTCTGATGTACTGGAACAGACAGATCTAAAACAGGCTATATTTGCGCCGACAAAGGTTGTTATTTATCGTTGACGGGCGGACCAATTCCATGAAAAGAAAGTCTTTTATGGGGGCTGTGATGTTCATGGCGAGTGCATTGAGCCTGACGGGACGTGGTACTTTCTTTGTGAATAACTTTGGACCACTCGGAATAATATAAACTGTACCTTTTACAAACTCCGACTCTTGGCAGCTAGAATCGCCGGGAAACCGCCGGCGATTTCATGTCGATCCGGACTCACGGCAGGCAACCTAATTAGCCTGCGTCGAGGAATCAGCATTATGCCGACGGCCTTGAGGTTTCTCCTAATATTCTGGTAAGGCGTGTTTTATGTTAATTTTATAAAGAGCTTATGGCAATGTTCAATTCGCCGGTGCTAGCTAGGTCAGGGGATTGTCTAGCAAGATAGGAACCGAATCCGCCGGTGCTAGCTAAGTCAGAAAATTGTCTAGCAAGATAGGAACCAAATCTACCGGTGTTAGATAGGGTAGGTACTAGGAAAGGAGCTCTACGCCACGGGCCGAGACCTAGAGCAGGTAGGCAGGATCAGGTTCAGATGCAAGTCTCAAGTGACGTTAATTAGCTTCGACTTCTCCTTTTATACTCTTAAAGCACCTCGTTATCAAGCATTTGTAAAGTCCGCGCATAGCGGCTAAGATCGCCTTATCGAAAATCCGAACGCTATGGAGATATGAGTAAAGATTGTAACGGAATTAGCACCATTAAAATTTCTAGGACACTATTTGTGCCTGAGGTAAATTTGACGCCTGGGCTAACGTTACAGTAGTATTGTAACGTAACGGGGTGGTTTATTCTACTTTTGCCCGTTGCGTTTGATGCTCTGATGGTTCATGCCAGAAGTTCATGGTTCACACCCAAGGAAATTAGTCAGAGAAAAATATATATTTATACTAAGTTTATAAAGCAAAAATAACATTGTTAAATTAATTGACTACAATATATTTGTACAATAATTAATATTAAATCGTAAATTGCTGATTCCTGGCGTCGCTCCATGCCTGGTGGTAGGGCAACCCATACCACTCAGTAAACCGTTGTCGGTAGGTCGCCTGACTGGGGCCGTTCGTGACTTAGTGACAGGATCAAAATCGCTTGATTCTATACTGTAAAAAACATATTCATTTGGCCTAGATTTGTGTAGTATTTGCTTATCTGCGACTTTATTGAAGCCGTCAATAAGCTAAAGTTCCTCAGGAGGACTGAATTACGTAAGTTTGTACACTTCCTTAACTTTTACAAACTTATTTCGGAACTTGCTGCTACGCCGTGAAACGATCATAGTTCGACTCAAAATTGCGCCCACTTGTACAAATTCAGCGAAGGTTATGTACTGGGCTTTGGGGAAAATGGTGCTGCGTCGATATCACGGGCTGTGTTAGAGTTTAAGAGCGAAAGTTATGGACGTGGCTCTCGGAAAAATATACGTAGTGCACCGTGTCGGCGCCACTTCAATATTAAAGGGGTTTTAAGGAGTGGCGATTAAGCACGCCATTGAGCCAGTGCCGATGCATAATCATGACAAGTTTCAGGGTTTTGGTTAGGCGAGGCGAGACTAGCAAGTTGCTTTTTCTCGCCGGAGCGAGTGCTTTGATATGGTTTGGACCTGCCTCTATTGAGGAAACTTGCTGGGGCAAAGGCGGTAGGAGACATCATGACTGCGGCTGTATGCGTTGAGGTGGAGGGAGAACATATCGCTTAATCTGTAAGAGAATGATGTAATGCAGAAGGACTGATGTCTGAATTGAATGGGACAAGAAGGCGATAAGAACCGGTAAGAGTTACAAAAGGCCTGAAGCAGGGTAGCTGCTTATCGCTCCTTATATTTAATATAATGTAATAGAATTAAAGGGACCGAAATGGCATGACATCTACGTCGAATGCCAGAAGGATTGCAAATAAAAAAAATTGAAATAATTTTTCCGAGGAAAGTATACGATATGAAGATGTTTCCAGAACCATGCAAAGAAGTAATCTCAATGAAAGCTATTGAATGACTCGACTTACATTAGTTAGCGAGAGGCGAGCTACACCGTAAAAATTCACGAGTCTATAGATTGATAGTTTTATCATCCCCCCTGAAGGTTTGCAAACAAACAAAACATTTTACAATCCAGCGGCAACTTAGTGCAGAAATAGTACAGCTTAGTTTTGATATAAGTTGCTTCTGGATTGTAAAATGTCGAAGATTTCTAAAAAAGAGCGTGCAAGAAATACAGTTTTTGAGCTCTGATTATTTTAAACTGTTTGTATGTGATAGTTTCTCATGTTCCTGCATGCTTGGGTTAGACTCATATTGATTATTAATTCTGTAAATAACTTCAAACATAGTAGACTCAAGGTGATATAGAGCGGGAAGAACTGCAGAATTGGGAACGAAGAAGACTATCAAAAAGAATGAAGATTATGTAGATGATTTCTGATGGATGAATGAAGGTTTAAGTTACTGCACATAAAGTTGAAGGTCTGAAACAAATTATTGTTTTCTTAAAAATTTGACCATAATAAAATCTAGATTCTAAGATTTATGCGGTTCTATCTGAAGACAAAATATATAATTGGAGACGAGGCGTCCGTTCATTGTTCGGATCTTCATGCACAGCATGAATCAATGCAATGCATTTTGAAGAATTTCGCGCGACTAATTGGAAAAGCTAGAACACAGTTTTCCCAGCGTACATAAATCAAACAAGTAGACACTTGCTGTCGGTTACTTTAATGTCAAAATTCCGATTTGGATGACCTTAAACGGCTCCTGGGGGGTACTTTTCGATTGTACTAACGCAGCCACTACTTCAACAGATCATGATTGGTAGCAGAGCCAGTACTTGGCTTGGAACTTTGTGCTGCCATCTGATAGTCAAGCTTAGAAATGCCCCCCAAGGCACTGTCCCAGGCACTCTAGACAGGTTTTAACATTTGGCTTAAGTGTCTCTACTTGTTTGATGTATATACGCTGGTTTTCCCCTTTATTATTACAGGAAATTATGCAATCAATGTTTATAAAAAAATATTTAACTTTATGGTAAAGAATTAGAAGACTTTAGACAATAACTTACTAAAAAGTTCAAGTTTAGACTAATTTACGTAAAATAACTAGGGAATTAATTTTTAAGTTTATTGCGCTCAAGGTTTTGTCAACAATTTCGATGTGCGCATACTATAAGTACAACAAACAAAACAAAACGTTAATTGAAACTATTAGTTATGTCAGGATGATTCCGGATGTGCATATTAATTTAATTAAATTTGCATTTAAACTGTTTACTGTCTGACAAGTGAATTTGATTTGTTAACTGCATATCTCAGCGGATCAGCATAACATCTCCATATTAATTGTCTCACTTAATTTCTGCTCCGTCCGCTAACGATGTCGCATGGGCGTTAGTAATCGTTATTTATTTCGACAAATACTTATGGATTGTCATATACGTTCGTAAGTCTAGTGTGCTGGCGATTACCCCTTTTTATTTGGGGCACGATTTAACTGGCATTATAGGAAAAATGTTTGATAGATATTAACAGAAGAGTTAAATATAAATAGATCCATTCTGATTATTGCTGATACAACCATTCATGCAAATATTGCATCAAATTAATATGCCGTTAGCGAAGATTGCTATTTTATTGTTAATTACATGCGGCTCTTATAACTATTTTATTGGCTCTAAGAGCTGCTTTGAAGATAGAAACTTGTTATGGACTTGGAAGTAAAGCATATTTTTAAGCCATAAAATATTTTATTTGGGAGTAACTTATAAGTTATTCAGTACATTTATTATTTTTGTGTATATTTCTTATGTTGTCTTGGCTTTACCTGTTTTTATTGATAGACAATATTTTTTTTAAATGGTAAAAATTATATATCTGTTTTTAATGTCTAATCTAATTGAGATTATGCGCAGCGTTGTGTCATTAACATTGGAAGACGTATATTAACGTATAATTGCTGTTTATGCAAATTGCTAAATTTTTAGAGCTTTTATTTGACTGTGTATTTAGTTTGCTGAAGCATAAATCTTTACTGTGCTCCGTAAGCTTGTTATAATAGTTTTGGGTAAAATGCGACAATAAAGAATGCATAATACAGTGTTCTTGTCATAAGCAGTACTGGCGCTAGGCTCAGTATGTTACCGTGGCGCACTTCGCTGAACCAGACGGAGTAGTCGAGATACCACGCAAGATAGGCTGCAAGAAGACAATAGATACCCAAGAAAAAAAACGATTGGTGTCAAACATGAACAACGAATTTATTCAAGACAACTACTTTAGTAGACCATAAGACATGTTCTTACCAAAGGGTATGAAAGAGAGCAATTATATAAGCGATTAAATAGTATATGATATGGGAATATATACCAATAAGGGTTCGATTAAATAAAAGCTCACAGAATCGATTGAGGATAAGTGTAAAGACCCTAATTGAAATAAACTCCGCCAGGCGCTCCAAAAATCTATTTCATAACATAATTTATGTATTGCCTCGCACGACGATTTTTAATACCTACAGTTAGCAAAGAGTGAGAATCTGGCAGAGCGCCAATACTGTGGCATTTCAGATTTAAAAGTGAAAAAGGATAGAACTTTCTATTCGCACTTTCCATGAATTGAAAAAAGTGTTGCTTAAATTGATATTCGAACTCGCGATCTCTGGCTCGGCAGTCGAGTATGCATTCCACTAGACCATACTGACAGCATAATTACGTTATCGTCTATTACTGGTAACGAGTATACAAATCGGCAAGTACATACAATTATGCGACAGGGCCCGTCTAGAAACTTTTCAGTTCTTTGCATATTGATAGGTCATGTCGTTTTCGTAACACAATGACATCTTGTTAGCTATATTTATTTATATTTTCCTTTACCTACCTTTAGGTCATCGCTATATCTCTTAGTCAACAATCGATCACTATAAGAGTATATTTGAGGCCCGTCTCTAGCATCAGTGAAGACGTCGCGGATTCTAGTTTATGATGTTGATAATTGGCGCCAACAAGTTAAACTCAAATATACTGATATATGCCAAGAAACTTGTAACTTCACTTTCTATCAACTAATAACAATACGATTATTGAACTCCCTATCAAAATGAAAGAAAGCAATACTTGTAGCTAGTTTTATTACTACTAGAACATTATTACCATCGATCAGACAATTAGCATCTTTAATATTACAACCTAACGCAGGGTACCCCAAATAGCTTAACTTAAACCGCTCGTAAGTTCAATGGTTACACAGTTTTTATATGCAAAAATATCATCAGATTCTAGCTAAAACACTTATCTTTGTGCCGATATACTCGCAGACATTTAATACGTCCCGTTACTCCTATCACATGTCAGCTTGACAGGCCCCAACCTCGGCTGTCATTCGCTACACATCGACCCCCAAGACTGCGGTTGATTCTCCGTAGATTATCTTTCCAAGATTTTCCGCCTAATAGTTGTTGCTATAAATCGAATTTCCAGGTAACAAAAGGCAAATGCCACATTAAACTACATACCCTGTTCACAGGCAATAAACTTTGCAATCGTTGAATTCGTGTTTCCCAAATCGCTTCACAGCTTGAATATAATATTCATTGGAAAAATTACATCCGCTTAATGATCTCCCTTACAGGAACGGTTGGCCAGTAACCCAATTCTTTACTATCACCAAACCATATTAAATGGTGAGATTGTCATGTACACCCCACGAAAACTCTTGCCTTTTTTAAAAGCTGATATACAAATTTTCTCTCAAACAAACAAACGTTGTTTTTATCTCTTCTCTAGCAACGAACAAAGCCAATCTGATATTAATTTTATCGCGTCACTCTCACTAGATTTCTCATTCAACACTAGTATTAATATCAAATGCTTTTGACACGTAACAAACTCCCCCCTTACCAGAAAGGAAAAATTTCAACGAAATTTTTAACTAAATAAAAACTTTATCCTAAAAGGATACATACATATACCCTAGAGCAGGGGTCACCAAATGGCGGACCGCGGTCCGGATGCGGACCTCGTGCATATTTTGTGCTGATCTTAATGAATCAGTAAAAATCATAAACTCTTTTCATTTATGCTGGAGAATCAAAGCAAAAGAATAAAAATGTACGCGTCCTCATAATTTTATTTTTCCCGCGCTCTTCGCTATCGGATCAAGCGACAGTCAGGCGGTTTGTCTCTTTCCCCGCTGCCACAAGCCGCGCGCCGCCGGAGCTTGATTCGAAGAACTTAAGTAGAAGGCGAGTAGTGTTGTTGGTGCGTTCCTATGGACTAGCTACCTACAGCCATGAGTCGTTCAATGACCGAACAGACATGAAAAATGCGGTGAGGCTTCTTTACGCATTTCTTGAACTCTTGCTAAGAATATGAAACCAGTCACGGATGCAGATATAGCTAAAGAATCCATGCTCGAGGTAGGAAATGTTTTGTTTGAGAACAAAAAGGTGTTATTGAGACTATGGGGCATATCCCGGTGTCTGTATTTACTAACAAAAGAAATACACACCTTTTGGCAAAAAAAATAAATGCGATTTAAAACGCAGGTAATGGCTGCAGACTGTTATGCCTTTGCTATGGATGAATCATGCGACGTCTTCGACGCTTGGTGCACCACTGCACTGCTCGACAGTAGAACTCGAATCCTCCACAGCGGGCTTCAACAACTGGAGCCGCGGGGTCCACTTGCACAGAACAACTCCGCTTGGCTACGTAAGGTTAACTACCAAGGGAAAAGAATTCTTGCTACCGAAATTAAGGGTGGAGACGCACGGGCAGGACGCTGATGCGTTCCTTAAAATGTACAGCTGCACGAACATATGGTCCACTGTCTGGCTAATGGCAGAGGTGCGCGGCAACTACGTTTGAGCCCTCTCTTCCACTCAAACAACCGATTAATTCTAACGCCGCTTTCCTACGGATTACCATGGCATAAAAAATAGTCTATATTGGTGCACGGGAAGGTTCTAGGTAAATAGACCGAACTCAATAGACCGAAAGGCAGTTGACCGAACTCAATTGACCGAAAAGCAATAGACCGAAACGTCACTAGACCGAAACAGCAATAGACCGAAAATCACATGTGCACATTAAATATCTTGAAAAATTACATTTATTTATTAACAATAGCATCAATAGAAACATTTACTCAAACAGCGTCCCAGACAGACAAGTCTATTAGATAAAGAATGTTATTTGAAATGTTGCTTAGAATTAATAGTAGGTGTCACATATAAGGTCACAGCCACCTGCTCTAAAAAACAATTTCCACTGGTTTTTCTTATTCTTCTACTACCCTGCGAATTACTAAACGCGATACTTCAAAGTTAATTTATTGACGGATACCATAAGAGTGTATCGTCAAAGTTGAGTTTCGGTCACTTAACCTGAAATTTGTGTGGCCCGAAATTGATGCTAAAAATCTCATATTTCTGTCAACAAAGACACGAGTATCTTAAAAAAATTAATAATACGCGATCCAAACATCAATAGCAATTCAAAGCAATTATAATTTTTAATAGAAATGTTATAACAAATATTTCCAAATAACATTATTGCATATTTTGGAAAATAAGGGTACTTTATTCTTGAGCCATTTTCATATTTTCGAACTTCCCCCGTGTACGGAAAGGGATAATTAAATTTTGACAAGTGCATTTATAGTTTGAGAACAAGCAGGGTTTTTTTTATAAAGAGTGATTTTTTTTGAGAAGTCAAAAATAAACTTTTTTCCCCCATTGTAACCCAATCCGTGGACATACTGTATAACAATTTTGTATTTTATAATATATTTCGTCTTTTGTTACTTACCTTAAAAGATTTGTTGGCGGTAATTGCACTTAAGATGGTAGACATAATCCACATGCACTTTAGATAAAAAATCTTCAAATTGAAATAGTTCTACGTATTATCTATAAATCTGCATTCCTGTCGATTTGGGAACAGATAAGCACAATACATGTTCAAATACTGCATAATACTGCGCAATGTAGAGATTTTTAAAAATAAAAGGGTAACTTCCAGTTTTTTAAAATTTTGTAAACCTTCTTCGTCCGGTTATTACTTTATTATTATTTTTTCCCGTCGACACTTTTTTCCGCTGCATTTTTTTCCGTCGGCACTGTTTTCCAGGCACTTTTTTCCGCCACCCCATTTTTTCGTATCTCCTATAGTTATCGAGATTCCCTATGAAAACATCGAAATTGCCTTAACCTGTAACCTTGGAATACAGTTTATGGGCTTCGTATGCGTTAGACGGAAATAGACATATGATTTAAAATCTAGTATCCTAGGATTTAGTGTTTTCTGAAAACGAAACACCTCCATTCTGCGGATACTAGATGTTAATCGCATATAATTATTTCTGTCTAATGCATACAAAGCTCATAAGCTGTATTCCAACTCATTTGATTACCTTTGTTCACATTTTCCGCCACCAATCTGTATAAAGCTAACTAGCAATTTAACCAATTCTGTCATTTCAACCCAACTTGCCTTTCGCGAGAGAACATTAGAGGCATTAAAATTTCGACGGAAAACTCAATGGGTGGAAATTCAGAATACACATTACAAGACTTAGCAAATTCTTAACATTCGGATACCTACAATACCTAATTATCTTTTCTTTTGCTAAAGGAGCTCAAATCTATTTTCGTGAATAAGCTTGGTCTCTGTCGCAGTCTTCAGGTTAAGGCAATTTCTATGTTTTCATAGGGAATCTCGATAACTATAGGAGATATGGAAAAATTGATTCCCATCCTCGAACTCTTTTTTCCAGAAATGCTTAATGGTTTAAACCAAAATGGGCTACCGTCTTTTGTTTTCGAGTTATAAACAAAACTTAAATTTTTCGATTTTTCGTTTTTGGACAATATCTCGCTTATTTATAAAAATAGATAAAAGTAATTTGACGTTCTTCTGGCACCTTTTCGATACAAATGCAGTGGGTAGTCAGTTATTCAAAAAAAGTTTTAAAATTCTAGTTATACCATAAAATTGTATTTTTGTAGATGAAATCCATAGTTGTATGTGGTATCATGAGTAAGAAAAGGTTTTCCCATTCCAGTGTTATATATCATAATATACAGATTGGTGGCGGAAAATGTGAACATAAGTAATCAAATGTTTGTGAATACAGTTTATGGACTTTGTATGCGTTAGGCATAAACAGACCTATATGCGATTAACATCTAGTATTCGCAGAATCAAAAGGTTTTGTTTTTAGAAAACACCGAATTCTAGGATACTAGATTTTAAATCATATATGTCTACTTCTGTCTAACGCATACAAAGCCCATAACTGTATTCTAACTCAATGGACTGCCTATATTCACACTATCCACCTCCAATCTGTATAATATAACATATACTGTCCCTCATAAATTTGTAACACATGGATTTTTTTATCATCCATTTATCAGAGTGTTTTATTCCTGATACAAGTTCTACATCTTCTCAAACTAAAAATGCACTTGCCAAAATGTAAATATATTCGTATACAGGGGAGGTTCAAAAATGAAATGAAAATGGTTCAAGAATAAAATACCGTTATTTTTCAAAATAGACAAAAATGTTATTTAAAGAGGTTAAAAGTAGGTGTCAAACATAAAGTCACAGTTACTTGCTCCGAAAACATTTTTTTCTGGTTTCTCCTATTTTTTTCTTACCACGCTGTGTATTACCAAATGAAATACTTCAAAGTTAACTTATCAACGGATACGATAAACGTGTATTGTCAAACCTGAGTTTCCCTCACTTAGCAACCAGGATATTACGTGATTCAAAATCAGTGCAAGCAAATTTCATTTTTGTGTCAAATTTTTAAATAATTTAATAACAAATGGACCAAATAATTTAAAATCAATTATAATTTTTTTCGTTGATCGTTTATTTATGGGTCCATTAATGTATAGAGAATCGTCTATTAATGACCCTTACTAATGAATATTTTTTATTAATAAACGATTTTAAAAATCTGTTTATGTTGGTGGAACTGTAAGTCTATGTCAAATTCGAGGTTAACAGGTTAGGTTTTGCGTCAGTTTTGACACAAACTGACTCAAAACCTAATCTGCTAACCTCATATTTGACATGACTTACAATGTCACGAACATAAACAGTGCCAACCTAAGAAAAAAATCACAACCATTTATGGTCACCCGGTACCATTAATGTCAAAACTTTAAGTGTCAAATTCTTTTCATGGAATAAAATTAGATTCTCTTCAAATAATATACGATCAACGGAAAAATATTGTAACTAACTCGTATGTTAATCGGCGATTAATAATATCTACAATTAACGCGCTCGCTAGCGCTCGCGCATTAAAATGTCTCGATTATTAATCGCTCTCATTAACATACTTGTTTGTTAAATAACTATTAAGAGATATGATATAACAAATACTTCCAATTAACATTTTTGTGTATTTTAAAAAATAAGAGTACCTTTTTTTTTAATCATTTTATTTTTTTATTCAAGGAAAATCGGTTCTGAAAGATAATTTTTAAATTTAAATATGATTTTTGTAATTTGCTAGAAATATGTTCCTTAAATCTTAATTTATTATCGATGATAAGTCCTAGATTTTTACAAGAATCTTTAATTTCCAATGACATATCCCTTATTTTAATAGATATGTTATTAACATTGGCATCTCTAGTTTTTGCCCTACCAAATAACATCACATAACATTTACTTGCATTAATTTGAAGATTATGTTTTTCTGAATATTCTATAAGATTTTTAAGATCAAAATTAACTTTAGCATTGACATCATCTACTTTATCGGGATTAAATTTGATTAATAGTTGTGTGTCATCTGCATAAAAATGGTAATCACAAAATCTTAGAGATGTTTTTAAATTGAAGGTATAAATGATATATAACAAAGGCCCTATCGTTAACGATGAGATAGGAATGTTAAAGTTGGTTAAATCCTATTGTCAAAAAATCCTCACAAAGATAGATAAGAATATTAAGCACACTAATAGCTTGTAAGGCACATACCTTACTTAATTGCATTGTGCGCTAAGGATTTTCCATGGTATAAATGCAATTTTTCTTATTTTTCGATTTATTCCAAGTCTACAGCTTGCTAAGGAGTGTTGTAGAAAGTTAATATTGAAAATGGTGTTGCAGTACATAGAGAGTGTAAAGGGCCATCGCAAATTGTTATTAGATGGTCATTTGTACATCAAAGACAAACAAATTGATACGAAGATATACTGGAGGTGTGAACGTCATAAAAAATTCAAGTGTAGTGTTCGTGTTGTATCAGTAGACAACGATATTACACAAAAAAATGGCCAACATAACCATGCAGCTGATGCTGCAGAAATAGAGGCAGCTCAAGTAATGCAAAATGTTAGAGAAGGTGCAAGACGTACCCAGGACGCTCCACACTTCATAGTATCGCAAGCATCTTTAGGATTATCACAGGCAGCGTCAGCAAAACTGCCAAAAGTGGACAACATGAAAAGAACTATACGAAACATTCGAACTAAGCATGATGCTGCTCCAGCTATACCTGGTCATCGAAGAGAACTTGTAATCCCAGATAATTACAAAATTGCTAAAAATGGAGCAGATTTTCTATTACTTGATTCTGGACCCGCTGACGATCGAATATTAATTTTTTCCACAAGAAGGAACTTGCGGCTATTAGCTCAGTCCATACATTGGTACGTAGATGGCACGTTTAAAACTGTGCCACATCTATTTTGCCAATTATATACAATCCATGGGTTGCAATATAACAATGCTATACCATTAGTATATGCACTACTGCCAGATAAAACCGAAGAAACCTACACTCGATTGCTTACAAGTTTGAAAGACATTGAACCGACAGTTTCACCAATAAGCATACTTATGGACTTTGAATTAGGGATGATGAATGCAGTGTCTGCAGCATTTCCGCAAACCAGGCAACGGGGATGCTTTTTCCATTTTTCTCAATGTTGTTTCCGTCACATCCAGTCAGAAGGACTTCAGCGTCGATATGAAGCAGAACCTAAATTTGCCCTAACAATGCGATTGTTGCCTGCTCTGGCATTCGTGCCTGCAGCAAATGTAGTAGATATCTTTGAACAGTTGTGCGAAGAAAATGTTATTCCACAAGAAGCTCAAGGTGTGCTAGACTACTTTGAGGATACGTGGATAGGACGCCCTCAACGACGTCACCGTCGCCCGCCGCGTTTTCCTCATGTTATGTGGAATTGTTTTGATGGTGTGAATGAAGATTTACCTAAAACCAACAATTCCGTGGAAGGATGGCATCGAGGCTTTGACCAGCAAGTTTCTTCAAACCATCCAAATATTTGGAAATTTATAGAAGCACTGCAGCGAGAGCAGAGTCTTAACGAACTCAAAATAGAGCAATATGTAAGTGGCGAAGAACCACCCAGAAGCCAGAAAAGGTATCGGGATTGTGCTGACAGAATAAAGCGCCTTGTCAGTAACTTTGATATTCAAGAAAACATCGTCGATTATTTACGTTGGATTGCGCATAATTTTAATTTTTAATATTAGTAGATATGTAATTGGGTAGGATATATTTGTTAAGTATTGTTTGATTTACTAGAATAAAGTTAAAATAAAATAAAAAACAAAAAAAACTTCTAAACACGCCAGTCCTAAGCTTGAATAAAGTGTGAAGAAAAGTTGACGCTATTAATGTTAATAAATGTAACCGTAATATATTTTCGACAGAGTGATTTTCGGTCTATTGCTGCTTCGGTCTAGTGACGTTTCGGTCTATTGCTGCTTCGGTCAATTGAGTTCGGTCAATTGCTTTCGGCCTATTGAGTTCGGTCTACTCGCCGTGTACCGCACGGGAAAGCGGTTGCAAGCAGGCACAGGATTTGAAATGCGCTCTACAGGAACGTGCGGTCTACATGAACGTGAGGTCTGAATTCGCAATGGAAACGCGGGATTTTTACCGAAGTTCCTTGCCAAGAATTCTAGATAAAATTTGTCTTAATAAATACCCAGAATTTAGCTTTAAAAATTTGTACAATGTTTGGATCAACATATGTATGTGAAGTAGTGTTTTCCAAGATTCATTAAAAATAAATTTCGATCTCGACTCACCGATGACTATCTGCAAGACTTAATGGCAATTACTTGCACCAACTTAACTCCAGACTTCAAACAGCTAGCTCTAAGCAAAAAATGCCATTTTCTCATTAAATTTCAAATCATATCGCATTTTTGTCAATTACTCAATAAACATTTAATTTAACTTGTTTTAGTTGTTTAGTTATAGTTTGACACTTTAATTTAAAGCTTGGCTGTCAGTCATCGTATACCCACCCGGACCGCGACAGTTTTATAGATTTTTTAAAAGGACCCCTAATAAAACTAATTGATGACCCCTGCCCTAGAGAGTCAGTA